>BGPT01000573.1:151343-199180 GCA_003297045.1 Symbiodinium sp. clade C Y103 | reverse complement strand
GTTGTTGTTGTTGTTGTTGTTGTTGTTGTTGTTGTTGTTGTTGCTGCATGTTTTTTACATTCATTTTTAGAGCCCAAAAATGGTCAAATAGGTGGTGTTTTCGTGTTTTTTGACGAGTCTCGGAGCAAAAAACACTGTAAATACCGATGTTTNCATTCATTTTTAGAGCCCAAAAATGGTCAAATAGGTGGTGTTTTCGTGTTTTTTGACGAGTCTCGGAGCAAAAAACACTGTAAATACCGATGTTTTTTGTGCTTCGGGAGCCTAAAACCACGGTATTTACGGTGTTTTTTGCTCCTGGTAGCAAAAACCACGGTATTTACAGTGTTTTGTGGCCAGCACCTAGCAAAAACACTGGTATTTACGCAGTTTTCAGCATGTTGCAAGAAGTAATTTTTCCATGCCCAAAGCACAAAAACACTGTAAATTACAGTGTTTTGGCCTTTGAAACCCGATGAAAAACGTCAAAAATCAACCAAAAAAAGCCAAAATGGAGCTTCCCTTTNCAGTGTTTTGGCCTTTGAAACCCGATGAAAAACGTCAAAAATCAACCAAAAAAAGCCAAAATGGAGCTTCCCTTTCAAGCTCCGAAAAAAAGGAATTCCGGGCACCCTGTTTTGAGCTCTCCCCCACCAACCTCTGGCCTCACCTTCCCAAACAGGCCCAAATCAGAGCCTTCCCCCCCCCACACCCCCTAGATTAGCTTCGCTTCGCTTCGCTTATACCTATACTCAGCCCAGGCCTTCGGCTGGCTTTCGTAATATGATTTTCCCATTGAACCTCCATTTCTCACTCTCTCTCTCTCTCTCTCTCCCTCCATCGCCATCCCGGAGATTCAGCGTCTATATCTGTGATTATATATTTTATCTACTAGATTGACAGCAAAAGAAAAGTTGCTTGGTTCATGTGGCGCACCGCGTCTCAACCGGCCGGTCTCTCACCAGTTGCGCCAACGCTCGAGCATGATCTTTGGAGTCGTTGATTCCCTCAGCTGAAGACACTGCTATCTATCTGTATCTATCTGTCAGCCAGTTGTGCAAAAAGATACAATAATATACATACAGCTATAGTGGATGAACGGATGAACACTGCCGAAACACTATATTATATATAATTCTAGATGATGGAAATTGATGGAATGGGATGTTGGATGGCCATGGATGGCCCCTTAAAATCATCCAGGACTGTCCGGGACCAAGGATGTGACTTCCAAGAGCAAGTAGCAAATCCAAATGCGCCGGCCAGTGCTGCGAATGTGTTGGTCCAGAACATCAAAGACCTGACACGTTCATATTGCAAATATTAGGCAAATCTACCGGTATTGCCTCAGCAAAAGGTAAGAATATAACATAAAAATCCGATGATATATAGTTTGACATGTATACTATATAAAAATGCTGTCGGTATCTACTTGTACACCACCAGAGTCCGTGCCAGGAAAGAAAATCCTCCGCTTTGTATCTCTTTGTGTCAAGTCACAACATTGTGGAAACCTGTGTTCCCCTCTTCTCAGCCCTCAGCACATGAGGAAACAATAAGCACCGTGCCTCCGACATTGGGAACATTCTGTTCAGAGGCCTCGATTCAGGTGCATTGTCAGTCTGCTGTCTGGGTCAGCATGAATTATGCGCATCTGAGTTGCACGAGCTTGTTGCGTTCTTCGGTGAAGGGTGAGTGCAAAGAGAAAGCCAAGTTCACCTGTGGGAACTCCTGCCAGCTTCTGGATACGTCTTTTAGGCCCGACCTGATAGAACATCATCAACTCACCCTATCTCGCAGTCTGCTTGCGAGTTCTCTTTCTATCAAATCTGTCCATCTCTTGCTTTGTACGGTTTCCACCCACCAGGAAGCCATTGTAGCATATTCTAGCAATATCATTGCGATGCAACTGGCAGCAAATGTTGGAAAGAAAGGTTATCAGCGCTGTGACGAGCTGTGGCAGCATGTGACAGAAAATGACACGGTCAAATTGATGCAGAAATGGACCCATTGAAACCATCCACACAATGAAACAACCGGTCCTCTGTCAGCTTTCTTATGCCAGGTATGACCCCAACCGTGGAGACATTGAGCCTGGCAGGTGGGGACATCCGCAGTGCTTTTGATGATTTGGCTCAAGTGGCTCCTTCTGGAGGACATACCGAAGAGCTCGGGAGCAGAGAGGATCCGCAAGGCATCAAACAGCTTCGGGTTTCCCAGGGGTTCACCTCAGATGCGCGTGTGTCGAACGGGTCAGGGAAGAGCCAAATGGTGCTCGCAAGGATAATAAATTTACTTTTGAGAGAAGGATGAGAGTTCATCGTATCATCCTTCTTATGAACTTCACCTGTCTATGCATCTCCTACATGTCTAAGCTCAGCCCTGGTCGATCCTGTTCTGTGTAGGACACGCACCCATTCCCATGAAGGACACACTGTCAACCTTCCACAGGTCTTGAACGTTTGGAACGGAACCCGCCAACACCCTGAGTGGTCCAATTGAGTTGTGTTCAAGGAAAATCCGGGGTAAAACTGCACAGATTGATGTCGTAAATAGGGGATTGCACGAGTTGTGTTCAAAACCCTCAGTCATCCCTTGGCAAACTGGTTGGTTGATGTGGGTAATGATTGGTAATGGAGCATAATAATCATCTGCAATGAACACACCGCAGTAGACCAGGTAGTATGATAGCACATCAAATCTCATCATATCCTATCAGTCCTATCACAACCTTACACATCAATGCGTCGTCAGTGCTTCACCACAAGTCGTCACCTTCTGTCCAAACTGCAGGAAGTGCAGCACCTTCAAAATGGCAGGGGATGGCGTGTCGTTCTGGGCATATCATGGGAAAAATCACTAACCAAAATAGCTGGCAAATGGAGGCTCATCCTCCCAACTTGTTGGTTTTGACCCTTTTGTCGACATTTTGTCGACATTTTACAGTTGGTTGCAAGGCTACCTTCCGCCAAAAATGCATCCAAAACGATTCAAAATGGAGGTGTCCATGGGGCTACCCATTCTGGGTATCATCCAAGTCATTCGACTCATTAGACCACAGATTTTTGTATCGAAACCCATGGTGACGCGGGGGCCCTTGGGGATCCAAGAAACCTCGCCTGGTCCGTAATCTCGTCTGCATCCAGCTGTCGCTTCAAGCCCACCTTTCCAGTGGCACAAAAGGCACACTGGAAGGCACAGCCCACCTGCAACGCAGAGAATGAAGAAATGGGAAGATCAAAATGAAAAATATATAATGAAAAGATATGAAAAGGGTTTAACAAAGGATTGAAAAAGGATGAAACGGGATTGAAAAAGGATGAACCGGGATGAACAAGAGAAGGGAAAGGAATGAAACACGATGAAACAAAAAAAAATGAAACACGGAAAACAAAACATGCGAAAACATAGTCTGACTCCGACATCAAGTGAAGCAGGGCAAGCTAGCAGGAAATTCATGCAAAGCGATGCAAAGGGCCTGCGAGGAGATACACAAGGAGCGATGAGTGTGGAATTGCAGTGAGACTGCCTCTACCTTATCAAGCGTGCATGCAAACATGGCATGCCGTGATAATGACGTGGCAAGTGCAAGTCAAACAAGTGATGCTGAGGGTTCATTTGTTGCCGTGCAGGACTCTGGGAATGAATTTACTCTTCCTTTTTCCAGACTACCTCCTTCATGTTTTACTCATTTTACTCTCTGTGGGGTTGAATTGCTGTAGGGACCACGCTCGGGCTTCGTCTTTACGTGACTGCAGTAACAACTTTTGGGCGGAGTCGCCCTCCACCACGGCCTGCACAGTATCCGAACATGATCTTCAACATATTCTGACGCTTTCCATGGACTGCGGACTGCAAAAAATCCAACATCAGCGATCATCACGCTGCCGTGCACACTTTTGAGAAGGCTTTGTCAGATTTTCTCGGGGCCTCTGGCTTGAAGTTGGATACCCACTTTCCAAACTGGTCCTCGACCAAAAGGGAGGCGCAAGCAGAACCAGCATGAACCAACAGCGCGACGTTGTGTCGCAAAATCGTGCGCATGTCCGGTCCTTCAAACGCCATCTCAAGCTCTTTGGGAGACCGTCGATGTGGTGCCATTTACGCTTGTAAGACTGGCAAGTGCACAGTCCAATCATCCAGGGAGTAAGCATGACGCGTAGGTCGTGAAATCCTTGAGGGTTTAATAACATATTTTAACTCTTCCCTCACTCTGATCATCTCATGTTGTGCTTACACCACCCGCCTTGTAGACACCTTTCAGGACCTGCTCGGTCCGCCAAGAAGGCTCCCCATGTGATTGCAAAAACCTCAAGGGCACTCGAATGAAACACGGATCAGCAAGTCTCTCTTGGAACAACTCCAACCAAGAAGTTCCGAAAAATATCTCATAAATAATCAGGGGTAATCATAGATCATGATAGATCATCATAGTACTGTGCATCATGGACGGGGCCTTGTCTACTGCAAGTTGCACCCGTTTTTCCACACACACACACACACACTCCTCACATCTTCTCAGGATTAAGGACCAAACTCGATCAGGGCACGGCACCTGCAGCGTCAGATTGGCACAAGATCCTCGTACCATCTTCATCTCAGGTTCGCAAGCCTGGGGCTCGCTGAAGTCATGGGCTGTCCCAGGAATCAACGCCATCCAGTGGACAATCTAGAGCTCAAAGGGAGCATTTTCACATGTAAATCGTGTGAATGTCGTCGGTGAATTGCTCTGTAAGTTTGATGGTGCAGCTGCAAGAAAAGAGCTTGATCACCCCTAGTCACCAGTATGCCGTGAGTATTTAGTCCCTAGACCAAAAATAAGTAATCACAGACTGGATATATTGCTGTGGGCAGTGGTGTTCCGGTGTTCCAGATTACAGTGTATCCAGTATCCAAGAGAAACTGCAAATGCTTCAAAGCTGCGCGGAGTTTTGAGCCAAGAACATCAGAAAAACGCTGAATGATCCACTGCAGCAGGGACACATCTGAGAGCTGATGTGACTGTATCAATTCAATCGCACTATGGCTATGAGGCCATATGCATTTATTTCACAAATGTAGTCGTTGACAGGGTCGTCTTATGGTCGTCCTTGGCTCGCCTGCAGCTTTGCGGTAGTCGCCACCTCGTTACGCAAAATTCACCCAAGTCAATGCTAATTCACCACAACTCGGCAGTTCAACAAGGCATTCGGCAATTCCCGGAAAGTAGTGCTTCTCAACCTAATTAATGAGAATCTATATATATATAATCATATAATGATATAATGAAACTGGGGCTTCTGCAACAGTGCTCGGCAGGCCAATGCCTTCTGGAGCACGTCATCTTTCCTCTTTTTAAGGGTTTGGTCTGAAAATATCTGAACATAGGGTGTTCCAACATCCAGTGACTGCACATCATCTTTGAAACTGTTTGTACCATTTTCCCTATCAAAATGATGATGGATGGATTATCACCACCATGGCAGAGTCCTTCTCCGGCGGCTGTGCCGGCGCAAACACCGAAGCCCTGCGTTTATGATGGAAGGAAATTACGCAACTAAATCCAACACGAAGGAAATACCACCAATGTATCCAAATGTGGCAATGCCTCTGGCAAACCAAATGCCAGTCCGAGGCCATTCTGTCAAATCTAATAATTCCAAGCGTAGCATCAGTACGTCTTGCGGGCAATGCGCATAGATACTGAGAGAAAGGCGCTTCCATCCTCGAGACCTGCGTGTCAAAGACATTGGCCTCGCAAATTCAACCGCAAGAGTGTTTGAAAATAAAATGCAATGTTATGCCCTCAGGCATTCCATTTCAATTTGGGCAATGTCAGTTACATGTCTGAGCAACTACGGTGTTCCGGACACAAACAAACACACACACACAGATGTATACATATAGCACGCGGACGCGTTCATGCATGCACACACACACACATTCTATGCACATCTCATTGCAATCTATATTGAATTATGTATATATATATATATAACATATCATTGTGATTTGCTGATAATAAGAAGAAAAAAGAACAATTTCCGCAGTTCCACATGGTTCCCATTGCCATGCCAGTGTGAGAACAAGGACCTGTCGAATTCAAACGAGCAAATTGAACCGAAAACAGGCAGAGTTTAAGGCGAAGCTGCCCCACCGCAGCTTTTTCATCTGCATGTTTGGGTTCACGGTCAGGATTCCCGCTAAAACAATCAGTGGACAGTGCATGATCTGAGATCATGAAGGTGCTGGATGTTGATACCTCGTCCCGCAGCAGCAAATGCGAAATATCGCACCATATCGCACCGAAACATCTTCACAGCGGCCGTCAAAGCCCGCATAGATAGTACATATGAAATAGCCAGAAGAAACATGAACTATTTTAATATGTCCATGTATTACCATGATTTAGTAACAATGGTTCTTAATGGTCATGAAGAAGGCAGGACAGAGGATGCTTTACAAATACGCACGGTTTTGCACGGCTAGTCTTCCCTGAACTGTCCTCAGTGAATCTTAGCCTGTGCTCCATCATGCAACCGAAGCCGCTTGCTACTGCTGTAAGAAATGCGACTGCATGCATTTCTCCTGTGCAGAGCCTGATCGCCAATGATACTCACATATGGTTATACAGTTATTCATTAGCAATTAATCAACAATCGATGTTATGTATATTTTACTTATCATATACGTTCTGATGCAGTCATGTGCAGTAGGAAAAAATCATTCTATCTAACGCAGACCTTCTTCACTTTTAGTTCTGCACAGGCAACACATCCATTCTCGCAAGCAGACTTTCACGAAGTGCAATCATGAGCCGCCTAGAATAGGGCTCCCGTTTATCCTGCCAGAACAATATTTTGACAACAAGATGAACGAGTGGCTTTGGATGATGTCAACATGCACCATATCTATCCTGCTTTTTGCTGGCCCGTCGTCAAAATCACGTTTTTCAAACGAGGACTTTTTTCGATCGGGCACGGAAAGGCGCTCACTTCGCATATCCTCGAGCAGGTTTATACTCTGGTGCCTCTGGATGGTACCTCATCAGCGCAGAAACAACTGCCGCAGTTGGAAAACCCTCCTGTGAAGTTCCGTCGCCATTGAAAAGTGGCCACCTTGCGATCATTCATGTCTACACATGAGGCACGTTAGTTGATGTTCCCCGGCCCTCACCTACTATAAAATGCCCTGAAAATTCTCGAATTAAACTGTGAGCCCACCTTCCAACAGGAAGCGGCACCCATGGAATTACGATTTATCACCCAAGTCAGAAGAAGAAATTTTGACAAACCGTCATATGATTTTAGATTGGAAAATAACAATCAACCGAGAACCACAGGGATTGTGAGGCTCAAATTGTTGTCCCAGACACTTTCGGAACTCGGTGTTGAAGTATTGTCCTGAGCGTGGCTGGTTGCTAGACTGGCTGGCGGCTTTGACCCACCTCATCCCATCTTCAAGAACAACATCAAAAACACATGAACATGAACTAAATCATTAACTACCACAAAAATTGGGATTACTTGGGATTAGAATTGACTATGATCCACCAAAATGGATGAATTGGGATCATGCTCCCATTCTCCAGGGCCAGTGCCAAGGAGCTTAGAAGGGTCTCATCAAGGTCGGGCTCCTTTTCGAAAGGAAGCCTGTTGGTTACAGCAGCACTCATGGACACTCCATGGGGAGGACAGAAACAGGAGGAAGGTCTTCAAAATGTCTGACTTCAATCATTTCAATATATAGATCATAGCTGATCTATCTTATCTAAGCCAAAAATGACACAAATGAATACAAATGAGCGATACCCGAAAATGATCCGAAATGGCAATTCTAATGGGAAAATTATGTTCAATTTCAACCCTTGAGATTTTATGAGATAATGTGATAGATTGTGGTAGCCTATGTTCAAGCAATCCTGGAAAAAGTTGGGCCAAGCTACACCACCAACTCAGGAGACGTTGTTTCCAAGCTCTTGTCGCGGATATCCGCCAGCAAAGGATGCGCAAGCGCCTCCGCTGCAACAAACATCAAGGTCTAGCGGTTGACCCACAGGTAGAGAGGATGTGCCAAAGTTTTCTGACACCACAGCTTCGCAGGCAAAATAAGCTGGTGGAACCCCATCCCCCCTATCGGTGTCCGATTAGCCCCAAATCATTCTCTTCATCCACATTTGCTGGATCAAGTACTGCAGAATGAGCAAATCTTTGAAGGCAAGAAGGAACAAAGAAGCAACAAAGTAGAAACCCACTAAGCTTACGTATTAGACTAATTAAATTACTTTTGACCAGAGTCTGGCAGGCACAGGTGGAGAAGAGATGAAGCGAGGAAAACCCTTGGCCAGGGGTCAAGGGGTACCGCACCCAATGCCCAAACTTGATATGTCGGAATGCCCACACCATCCTTTAGTGAGAAAAGCGAGATCAAAAGCAGGCTAAGATTTGGAAAGGAAAAAAGCCGGGAAAACCAGGCCATACCAGGCCTCTTGCACGGAAATACGTGTCTTCGGATTGAAGATCAGCCTCAGCACAAGGCAGGATCATCAGCATCATTTTTTCAGGATCAGCCTCCAATGCCTCCGCGAAAAGTGCTGCCAGGTTGCATCTTTTCAAGAATGTCGAGCATGCCGCCATCAATATCCTTGGACTCCAGAAATTCCAGCCGCAGCTGGGAGATTTTGGGCAGCTGCAAACGAAGCCGCATCCAGTCCAGTCAGGCAGTGGGGCAACAACTTTGCAGCAAAGGATCTTTGAATACCTTGTGTAATCCTTCTCCAGTTTGCTTTGGGAAGCAGGCAATGTATCCTTGCTTTGCACAAACGTGGCCATCAATGCTTGTTCAAATCAAATCAAGCCTGTGCGTGTGGGCATTCTGTGCTACAGTAAATCTTCAAGCTGCAATGACAAAGCTGCAGAACATGCAACCCTGACGTAAAGCCAAGGGGCGCTTTGCATCCTCTCGCTCAATGCATGCATCAATGTCCTCTCCAGCGAAAGAGTCCAGTTCTCAAGTTATTGATCAGACGGAACTGTCAGGGTAGGCCGCTTTTGCACAGAAACTGGGCAATGGTTGGCTGCAACACGTGTGTTGCAGAGATTCTTGTGCAGCAAACAGACCTTCTGATCTGGAGTCCCAAGCAAGCCAAATATCTTCTTCAGCATGTCGTGCTTGCCATTCGTGTAGTACTTGTAATCCTCAGGCGGACCCTGCTGATGCCCATGTGGGTTCCATGATGTTCCATAAGTCCGGAGATTGAAGGACTGCCATGATACCATACGGTTTGGCACCATTCAATTAGAGTGATTAGTGCAACTGGGACAAAATGCGACATAGTGCATGCAAAGTGCCGACTTGTGCCGGTGGTCAGGAGACAGCGGAAAGCATGACCTTGCTCGTGGCAGACGTATGCAGACGTACACTATTACAGAATGGCCGCTACAACACGACCAGAATCTTCATAGAGCTCCGCACGTTCCAGGGAACAAAGGCCCTCGATCCATGTAGCTCTTTCCAGCCGAAGGGAGCATTCCTAAGAGCTCCGCATAGATACAACCTCAGCCGTGGCATGCTGTGGCAAAGATCCTAACATATCCAAACTCCAACAGTCACAGTCAACAGTGGCAAAGCCCAAATCTGCTCCAGTTGCCTCACCTCTGGGGACCTGAAAGCCAAATCAAAGGCCAGATGCCTACAGACCAAACGTCGATGGCCTGCGTGTAGTTGTCCTGCCAAGCATTTCTTTCGTGTTGTAGGTGTGTTCAAAGAGCTGGGTATCCCTCAGTTTCACTGAATCCACTGTGAAAAACAAAGATTTATATGTACTCATCATCTTCCCCCTTGCATGGCCATTCAGATGGAATGCCCCATTCTCAAACATAACCTTGTGGTTTGTTGCCATCATCCTGATCACAGAATGACCGTCCTGAAGCAGAATCAGCTCAGGGGCACGATACCATCGCGTTACGACATGCCTTGGGCAAAGATCTCTGTGCCCTTCTCTGGTTTCAACATTGTAAATCAGTGTGTTTCCTACCCACTAAACTCAGATTTCTCCACAAGGGCCCTCAAACTGAACAAATCCAATACCAAACCATGCTAAACTATAGTGAACACGACTTTCTGGGGCTACCCACCCTGTCAAGTTCTTTGCTGCCCGCTTCGTGTGCGGGACTTGTGGAAGAGGAGCCTTCAAACTCCAAGTGCTGGGAGGTGGGTATGATGGTATGGGTACTACTCAAATCTGCCCTGATGATATTTATCTGATGTTATTTGGTTGTCAAATATATGATGATTGTAGATGATTATTATTTGATCATAGATGATCAAAACCAATGTATATACTTGTATATGTATATATATACAACAAATTATATGATATCACAATATGATACGATTGTCTAATGACTCTTCTCTGATGAATGTTCTCCCTGTGCTCATAATTCTTTCACCCACACAATTAATGCACCTCTCCACCTTCTCGAGGTGTGTGCGGCAGGTGGTGCAAATGCTTTTGCTCACCTGTTTCAGAAAACTGTGCACAACGTGGCATGCCATGGCAACATTTTAGGGCCTCCGATGGCACGGGAGAGGCCGAAGTCTCCAATTTTCACGGTGCAGTCCTACGCAGTTTGCAGCTCAGTCCAAACCCAACATCTGGGCCTGGGCATCCATATGAATAGGTTCCGATACAGGACCTAGAAAGCGATTTATGGAGGGAGAAAGATCATAGTTTGTCATAGATATTCATAAACCCCTACAACTCCCCCCTGCACCGCATCCTGGTTCACGAAGCAGTTTGCAGGCTTCAGATCGCGATGATAAATCCCAGCCGAGTGGATGTAGTTGAGACCTCCACTGGACCATTTCTGAGGTCCGCAGCTGCCCGACTAAGTCTTTATTGAGGCCGTGGCCGACTAAGAGGTTGTACAACAGTGTGTTGACCTTGCAGGCGAATCCAATGTCCAATGCCACACAGAGGTCCAGCCATAAACATTGCACCATTGGAAGCTTGAAATGAAGAATAGTTGGTAGAAGTGGTTGGAACACCTCATAAGAGCATAAATCATCTTAAATATGTTTAAACTGGAACACGGTCATGACAAGGAAGCGGAAACACAGTAGGAATATGTGGGAATACAATCGAGAAGGGCACAGCAGCCCACACTGGGCGCAGGCTTGACAAAGTTGAATCCAAGCTGGGCCAAGTCGCGTGAATGGGACTCAGGGTAACATCTTGCCTGAACCAAGCTTGTGTGCACCATCTGTGACATTCTCTATGCCCAATCTTTTCCAAGGTCTAATGATTCTGATGGTTGCACGCCAGTTGAATTTGACTCTTCTCAAGAGCAAGAATGACATCGACAAGACCCACACCCAGGGTCTTCACGTAACTATATAGTGTATATATATATATATGTGTGTGTGTGTAGATCAAAATAGCACATGACAATACAATACGATGCTTACATATGCTTACAATACGCGACATGCACCATCAGTCACCATCAGTCACCAACCGTCACCATCCGTCACCATCCGTCACCGTTGGTCACCATGGGTCACCATCGCTGCCTGCATAGCTTCTTGAGGTCAGAGTCGCAAAGCTCCATGATCATGTAGATCTCAGTGAAAGAGCTCATGTCGCCTGGAGGTTTCAGTCGCAACATGCGGCAACCAGTGGAGAACATGTTGGAGAAATGTGGAGAACATAGTGGATAGGAGCACCAGGCCTGGAATGAAGAAGTCCAGCACTTGGACGACGTTCCTGGAGAACCCAAGCCATTTCTACAACAGCTCGAAATGGATCGAAATGGTGCGCGCCAAACGCCAAATGCTGTCAAGATGCCTGTGGCTCAATTTTGACAGAATGCTGACCTCAGCAAATCAAGCCGGAAAAAATCCGCTAAGAAGCCACCTGTTGCAAACTCTGATCCAACTATCGAGAACAATGAAGCAAAATGCGAGCAGCCTCCCGGAGGATGCGCTTGCAATCGACCAAGTCTTCGAAGATTCGCTTACACTTCTTGATGGCGACAACTTGCCTGAAACTTTGACCATCACAAAAGGGTATTCGTTTATGTGCCGGAGCAATTTGCAGGCAACTCCCTATTCCCGTTAAATGGGTTGTGTAGCCCACTGACACATTCATGACCCATTGACTCATTGACACAAACGGATCTTGGAATGTGCACATGAAAGCATGATTTACAATGGTTTGCATGCGTCGCTGTGCGAGCATCTTTGCGCCCAAACCTGCATTGTATGATATGATACCATGATACCAGTATGATTTTACGATATTTTATGAGAGCGAGGGAACTGCTTTGGTCGTCCCTGCTACTTTAGGACCCGACCTATCATTGACAGTCATAAACATGCATGCAATTGCATGTGTAATATCATGTAATATCCCAACACCAGCTTCCCCCTCCAGTGCAGATCAAATGGGCGCCTTTCGCCCTTGTGATCATCCACAGCTTCGCAAACACTGCCGTAAGATCCAGATCCAATGAGTTCTGTGACCTTTCAGCTGACTGCACGTTGCGTTTTTCGTGTGGCTGTTCCAGTCGTTCGTTGAGCGTGATGATCATCATGTGGACAACAGCACCACGAACCAACCAGCTGACATCCAATAAGAACCTTCCTGACTTCAGAAGCAGTAGAAGGATAGTACAGCTGGACTCTGATTCTCTTGGATGCTGCGCCTTATACCGGGAAGGAAGTTGCCAGCTCTCACCTGGATGCCTGCCAAGAGATGTTTGATGACGCTGGTCCTGAGGCCTAAACCCAAGCTGGATATCAATTGGTGTATGCACTGACATCGGCCTTGGGAGCGAGGGCATTGCCTCAGTAAAGCTGTGACTGCCACAGTATCCACAGTACTGATGCTGGATACTGCCTTGCCATCGAGGGATATTGGGGGCATGACGTAATTGCAGGGCTGACGCCTTCAAGTATCACTAACGAAGACAGGGCCTGTTGGCACTACCTGAGTCCTTAAGCCAAATCCACAGAGTCCAGCAACGGCTGCGCATCAAGCAATAAGGCAATGCATGGAAAGGCAATGGTGTGGTCACTGGCTGACCCTTAGTGCAGGGTGTCAGGCCTTGACAGCTTGAAGCCAGCCATCTTTCAGAAAGTCATTGTGTCTCTTTGGCTGGAGGGTGGAATACATACTCCGAGACAGTGCTAAATTAAATCTTGTTTGGTTCTGGCGTAGTAAAATCAAGACTGGTGCGTAGCTTTGGCAATCTGTGTGACTTCTCATCAAAGTCTCGGCTTCAATATGCTTTCATGTACACTTGAGGGTTGAGGTGCACAGAGCTGGCTTTCCAAATCCAGTTTTGGGCATATCAAAGTATTGACAGTGGAGGGGCCAACCACCTCTTCTGAACATGCATCACTAGATCCATACTGATCCTTAGTTCTTTGCTTCTGAATCTATCCAAATGCAGCTGCAGAACTTTGAGCCACGAAACGCCGCCAGGGTGCACTGACATGATCTCCCTGGGCTCCCCCTGGTCCCCGTGAGCTGCCGCATCGCTGGTGTGTTTTTTTGGTGCGTCATCCAGCTCCCCCAAGGCGTAGCACCTTGGATCGAAACCGGGGGAATCAATTCATCAATGATGGTAAGGTATGGTAAGGTATGGTAAGGTATGGTAAGGTATGGTAAGGTAGGCAAATGGAAAAGTTCAGCTGGTCACATGTGCAGTCGATGTTACCATGATTGGTACAATTGAAGTATCTGATAGGCGGAATTGATTGTCCTTATTTCATCCTGGTAAATTTGCTGAGTTTCCAGCAGTCGAGAGTCCCTCCGCGAACGCAGTGTGGGTCTGTTGCTGTTCCCGCTGCCAATCCTGTCGGTCAACTGGTTTCAGTCTCAACAGTGGAAGAGCTCTGTCTAGATTTTTGCTTGGGGAATTATCAGCAATGAAAATGGCAAGCATATAAGGAGCATAACACAATTGATTGTGAAAAAAACAGTAGTGACAATGCGGCAACTTCAACAATCTTCTTTTGTTAGTGCAATATATAATTACTATTCCTATAGTATACTATTATGTAATGGTTGCTATAGCAATTGTATACTGTGTATTGATAGAAATTAGATATAGGAACACTTACACAGGACCTCAAAAGTCACGGTGTCGGAACATTCAGAGCATCGATCTCCTGCACGATCTGCTGTAGCGTGCCTTGGATAGCCGGGTTCACTTATTTATATCATCCATGTGTGTGTGTGTGAATCTTAGTAATCTGAGTAGGAGATATAGTACAGCAACGATTTGGTACCCATGAGTTAGATGCAAAATGGATGAACATGGAGATCATCATGGGTGATATACCGTATATAATATACATATTATATATATATACATATATACACATATACATATATATTTTGTATACAGATGATTATACATGTAAAAAAAATATCAACACCGGAGGATGATGAATTTGGTCACCATCAGTTACATGTCCCAGACACTCATCCACGTGGATCGGCTTGGCCACTCATGACCTGGGCGAAAATGTCATCGCTGAGTAGCCATTCCAAAAAGGTCCAAAAAGGATCGAAAAGGAGCACTGAAATTTAGAAATGTTGGTAAACTCAATGATAAAAAAACTCCAATGTTTTTTTTTATTGGGTTTACACCTTAGTAGTCCTCAGTAAGCTCAGGGCGATGTTCCAAGTGCTGAAAGAACTGTTTTCGGCTCCAGCTTGGCCTGTCATCGAATGATCACTAGACCGTACGGGACCACATGCTCCCGAATTTGCATGAACTGGCCAGAAGTGTGTTCTGGATTGATCCATTCTTTTACAAATTTGTGGCATGCAGGTCAGCATCGCAAAGAACTGATGTCCCTAGATGTGAAATGAAAAACCATTCAATCCTGCAAATCCGCGTGTGGTGTTTTTCGGTACTCGTAGCTTTGGTTTGGGTATGACGGGAAATACAGGCACACCATCGTGCCACACCATCACGTTCTACATTGTAGATCAAGCCTGTATATCAGTACTTTGATTACATCTGACTTAGTGTCCAAAGACATTTGAAGCATTCCGGAATGACATAGTCTGCAGTTTTGGCAGTGGCAAGGAAAATATCGGCGCATCTTACATCATTCGACAATTTTATCCCATGCAGAACGTGTTCGGATAAGATGCTCTCTGAGTCGGGCACAACCATCCAACAGACTGAAGTCCTGCGATCTGATCATTGGAAGCAAAAAAAATCTGAAAAAATGTAGGGCACAAAAGGCAATATCAAACGTTGCAACT
This sequence comes from Symbiodinium sp. clade C Y103, assembly GCA_003297045.1. Classification (NCBI taxonomy): domain Eukaryota; class Dinophyceae; order Suessiales; family Symbiodiniaceae; genus Cladocopium; species Cladocopium sp. clade C. The sequence goes on along the minus strand of BGPT01000573.1, from coordinate 183,933 downwards.
GCTTGACTTAAAAGCGTATGCTATTCTCCGTGTTTGGCTGGAAAAATAGTACATGTGTACAAAGTTTGAATTCATTCTGTCACAGTGGCCTTCCCGTGACACTTCCCTTAGCATCTCTTAGCTGCAATGCATCCCTTGATTGATGATTATCTTTTTCTAATCACTATGATGCCAACATGAAACTTTGTCAACACCACAAGATTTGATGATGTTTAATTGCAGATATTCTCAGCTCATTTCGGGTGTGAAGGTGAAATCAGTGTCGGGGACACTCCACAGCTCACCTGTGGCGAGAGCTTCTTTGAAACCAGCCAAGCCATCCTCAGATTGATCGATGATCCAAGCATGGCAACCATGGTGAATGTCATGGAGGGAGACTGAGGACCAATCCGCTGCTAGGTAGAGAAACTCTGCGGCGTCCATGAATCCGCTATCCTGGGCTGGTGAAACGAGGAAACGTTCACGCTGCCAATGCCTTTCAGAAAGTAAGCATCAAGTTCCTGGCCCAGTTGCTTAGTGATTCCTGGCTGAGTATGTTGTCTGGAAGACTGGAGAAGGAAGCAAAACGGGTAGCTCTATATAGTGCTGGTGTGTGGGCGGAGTATGGGATGGCCGCAGCAAAGTGTCATAATTATGCAGGTAAATAAACCCAACGTTATAGTTATATAACAATATCATCATAAATGGGATGCCACAATTATCCCCAAATGGATCCAAATGTCGGATTTAACTACAGTATCTATATATATATATATACATATGAGTGGGTTTGCCTATGTTTACCACATGAGTTCATTATATCATCTATACCCAGGCCTTCAAAGGGCAAGTTTGACTTCGACATACGGAAATGCTAAGTTTAACCATGGTGGGCCCCCCTATCTCCCCTGGCATCACCTCTTAACCTGTGAATACACTGCCAGACAACTGATGTGCGGCAGTGTTTTGGGTGGAAGAGCTGACATAGATTTTGGTAAAATCCCCCAACCTAGATGGATCCTGAATGGATCTTAGATGGTACCACCAAACCATGTCCGTGTGAAGTGCCCGTCACCCGTGAAATAATACTAAGTTTACCGGTTTACACGTGAAATACCAAGTTTATATACTCCTGCGCTCCGCCTGAGCTGGCACCCAGCAAACTCTATGTTTGCTGTGGTTGTTTTCTGAAACCACAGCTTTGACTGATCCTCCATAGTACTTTGACCCAAAGCAACCAATCCCAGATTCCCGCCAAAGCATGGTAAAACTTAGTATTTCATGGGTAAACTTAGCGTTTAACGCAAATGCTAAGTTTAACTTAGCATTTGTTGAAATGCTAAGTTAAACTTCGACGCGGGAAGGCCTGGGTATATTTATATTTCTATTCCAGCTATGTATTTCTGCGAGTCTGCTCCCACCTGTTCAGCCAAAGCTCTGCAAATTGCGCTGCAAAGGTTTGGCATTGCCTGGCAGTCGAGGCCCCAAACTGCCTGAAACAATTTTGACGCAAAGGAGCTCAAAATTGTTTTGTCCAAGTAAAATGCACTGCTGATGTGGCAATGGCCAGCTCACACTGGGTGGGAGCAATCTGTTGTTTCGACCCTGCCTTGATCAAGACTGCATCAAGCTCTGGAGTAGCGCCAACTGTGCCAGCCTCAAGGCATAGAACAATTGCAACTTTCAAACCTTCCGGAGTCCTGTGCCAATCTTCTGGTCGCATGACACCGCTTGCATCTGGACTCGTGGCCGGACTTTGGGCTGGTTGCTTCATCATTCCACATCGCCCAAGGTTTTCTGAGACCTTCTCCACTCTCCCCGGATAGAATATCACTTCTTCTTTTTCTGTGTCTTCGTCTTCTTCGTCTTCTTTGTCTTCTTCTCCTTCTTCTCCTTCTTCTTCTTGTGCGGTCAAAAAAGGCCTCATCACTTTCAATATCCTTGGAAACCCTTCAATCTGCAGGAGATGTTTGAGGCTTTGACCATCCAAAGCTGGAGTAATCAGACTCTCTGAGCTGCCAACTTTGGGCAACAGTAACGTCAACCAGCGCAAGAGCACGTCAGAGCCGAAGACTGGGCGGATCAACACGAAGCTGCATCAGGCTGCGTCTGAGTATGGCTAAACGTCCTGGGTGTCACATCCTGTATCTATGTGACACGATCCTTACTAACTATAGTCGGTACTGTAGATGACTTCAGGCCTGGCAAAGTTGCGCAAAGAACTGCCAACAGCCTCTCCAAAAGCCTAAGCAACCACCAGCCGCCATTCAAGGTAAACACAACCTGTCAACCCATTTCAAGTCAAAGAAAACTTTTGAGCTTCCCCGCCCAAGGCTGCTCAGCAATCCTTTGCGAAGTGATCCTGGCGAGACTTTGGCGATCTGACACTTCTGCTTGGGTGTGTCTGAAAATAAAGTACCAGTACCCCCAAATCGATCCTAATTTTCCCCTTAAAATTAGCCCAAATCGGAGGCCCATCCCCCCATTTTTGGACAAACCTGTTTACAGATCTTTACAAATAACTGTCATCTTCTGAGCCATTATAGCCTGTGAAGGCTTGACCGCCACCAAGTGCAAGACCACGGGTCCACAATGAATAAAGTGCCTCAAGCAGCAGCATCTGAGAAGCGCTCAGGGATGTTTTGGGGACAACCAGTCCCAACAGACGCCTTGATGACCACAGGATCTTGCACTGCTTCCGGCTGTTCCACCGCAACCTCTCCAGGGAATGCTCCACATGCCGATTCCAGGTGGAGAAGCACACCTTTTTCAAGCCTCACTAATCTCATGCACTGCGCGGCAGGTTTCGGTGACTGCAACAGCTTCCTCCATTGGTGGGCATGGCCTTGGCAGATTGATGAAAATGGGAACCACCCTGGTCTACACGCAGAAGTTCCAGAAAGATCAAGATGCATATGACCATATATGACCATATGCTTCTTAGATCTTCTTAGCAGTCCTTTCATATGTAGTAATACTTGAGTGTTTTCATTTGTCTTCACATGTTTTTCAAAAAAGTCTACTATACGGTCCATGGTACTTTGATCTGATCACTTGAATATCAAGTGAGGCTCAGATGTCCAGGAGATTCTGGACACACATACTATCGCTCCTTCCCAAGCTGAGGGTCCGTCAACTTCTGCAGCACATTGTTGAGAGCATTCAAGCAGGTCTAGCATTCGTCATACATCACTGGTCAAGGCCGGTGTAAACGGTGGGGGAAGCACGTTCTGATCCTTCAATCCTGCTGCCCACTGCCAACCTCCATGGCTGAAATGCGAGCCCTCGCAGTTTGCACCAGAAGGCGGATGGCCTGACGAAAGTGTTGGAGCTTTGTCAGCTTCATCGAGGTCACTTTCTTGAAGGCGTCAAGCTGCTCATAACTCATGACGCCTTTTCTAACCCCATCAGCAACAAAATGCCTCACCTCCAGGAAAAGACTTGGAACTGCACATGCCTTTGCTGTGCCATATGTCAAATCTCTCAAGATTCACTCAGTAGCTGAGAAGATCTGAGACCTGAGGACTTGGCGGCCGTAATGACCTGCGGCACGGACCGTAGCTGTGACCCAAATAGGTAACGGCAAGAGTACGTCGTAAGGTAATGTAAAGTAAGTATCATAAATCCATAACCTGTTGGGCAAAGTGTGGGTCAAATCAAATGGCATGAGTTCACAAGAAACGAGCTTGTTAGTAAACGAAGCCAAGCTGCCCAAGGCTTCATGAATGAACCAGGATGGCGGTCCATAAACGAAAACAAAAGGAAGGAATGGGCACCAAGAAGTGCAACAAAGCTGAAAGCCTGACGTATGCGATCATACCTGGACGTTGGAAGCACCAACAACACCCTTAGTGTCCTTAATCAGGGGAAACATATTATCTGGAAAAATGACTTGCAGGCGGAAGTATGGGCTATTTGAGACATCTGCATGACCTGCACAGCAGATGCCAAAGGTTGTGGTTGCCCATCGACATCCTCAGGCAAACATTGCACGACAAGTCCATGTACCAACCCCCAAATTAACATACACCCTGAGAATCAAACAGTTTTATAGGAAGGTCGTCTTCCAATCCCCTATCTGGCGGGGTCTTTGTCAGTTGGGGGGCGGTACCTTCTGGAACTGTTGTTCATGCACTCGTCCTGCTTTACATGAAGATTGCATTTTTATTTCTAGTGATTCATCTCCCGAGGCATTCTCAGCTCATGACTAAGGCGCAGGGCAAAAGAAGAAGGGGCCCTTCCTGGCATTCGCATACATCCAGCAAAGGCTTGCGAAGTCGGCCCAAGCAATTCAGATGCTTTAGTTCCTTTGTTTCCCGGCAGGCTTCTAAAACCAGAGGCAAATCTCAAATATATGAACATCAAACCGGGTGAGATGGAAGCAATGAAGGCCCACCATCACAATAGGACTGCTTTGCAGTTTGGAATAGCAACCAGGGGAGCATGCCTTCGGCATGTGCACCTGATGTAACTTGTCGCCTAAATACGACACCCGCAGCTGGTGTGCGGGAGCGCCCCGCAGAATGATTTGTAGAGAGCTCTCACTGTGCTCCAAATAGAAGCTGGAGGAAGTCTGCACCTCACTGCAGCAGACATTTCTGTGGTATGAAGTGTGGAGAAGTTGTATGAGTGGATTTTTAGATATTTTTAGTGTCACACCCCTGTTCGACCCATGTCAGACTAGCAGAGCCACTCTGAGCATCTCTAATCACTGTAATATTGTTTCTCCCCGGTCATTCCCAATGAAACTTGCTCTCGGATTTGCTGTGGCAGTGATCTGAGTCTGTCGCAGCTGATGTCTTCATCTCCCGGAAAGAAACGGTCCAGAAATTCTTTGGCTTGCGACATCTCAAGCTTTGAATCCAGAAGATGAAGAAGAAGGGTAAGCTGATCTCGTCCAAATAGACCTCTTGGAAGGAGCTTTCCTGACAGCAATTCTGATGTCCCCCAGAGCAAGTGAATGCCGTTTACCAAAAAAAGAGTTAAACCTACAGTAATCTGGAGTTTCCATACGAAGGTCTGAAGGAATCCGCCATGTGCTTTGGAACAATATACATCTCCAGCTTCTGCACCTCTTCCTGAGCTGGCGAGAACAAAGGCCAGGAGGATTGCAGGATGTCGGGGGAGGTATGCTACGCTGCTACAACATGATGAGCCCAGGTGCTGTGATCGTGGTGGCAGCTGCTTGTACCAATCCCTTGAGCAGTTTCAGCTCATCCTCATGGCAGCTGAAGACTGCGGCCACCTGCCAGCCCAAAAAAGACTCAGAAAAGCGGTAAATCCCGTTTCGAAATATACCATTTGTATCTTTGTATGGGTACCGATATCATATACTATCATGTTCCCCTTTTTTAGGGGCAATGGGTGGTAAATCGCCCATGTGTTTTATCATTCAACGATCTGCAACGCATAGAGAAGTTGCGAGTCATGGACGAGTTGAACCAAAGATCGCCTTCTCCACGCTTTCGTCCAAAGATCTGCGCAGATCACAGGACCAGTGCCAGGCAAAGCGACGAAACGCCTCGCAGGATCTGTAGCTTCGTCCAACAAAAATCGCAACGGAACTGGTGAACCCACACAAAACTGGGATGTCACCGATGGATACTGGAATTTTGGAGGGTTCATCCCAAAATTGGTGGTTTACATCCAAGTTGCTGTTTGTTGTTGAAATGACAGCTATATGAAACAGTTGTGATAAACACTTAGAAAAGGTATATAGAAAAGTAGAGAAAAACTGCAAAACCCTGGGCAAATTCTCAGTGAGGACCGCCTGTTGCAGCCCGCGTTTGAAACTGACAGCATGCACCAAGAACTCTCCCTGAAAGTTCACCTGCCGGAAGGGCCGGGCCACAGATGAGGCGGACAAAGCACCCCAAACAAACAGATCTTCTATGGAAGATGGAACAACATGATCATATAGATAAGTGCAGATTTTTCTATCGCAACACAATGGAATATCAGCTTCACTGACTTGTTTTACATATGACATTTTATTCCCTCTCTCTCTCCATCTATTTGTATATATTTCCATGCGCTTCAGCTCAGGTGAAGAAAGCTTTCATCATCGAAGTCTCACAGATCAGGATCTCAAGCGCTTGCAATACTTCATAGCATCAATTGGATGGAGGATTTCAATGGATTTCAACCATGTTCCAACGTTTGTAATGGAATTTCAACCATGTCAACCATTTTCCGACTTTTTCAATGGAGGATTTCAATGGCTTTCAATGGATTTCAATGAATCCAATGCCCATTTCGCTTCCCATGCCCTGCTTCGATGGCCGAGCAAATCCGCTGGAAGAAGTTGCTGCGCAGCCATGCATCATCAGCGCCCCAAACTGCACGGAGCAGCTCTTGCAAGCTGCACAAATACTTTGCCAGGCCAATCTCTGATCTGATCCCGCGAACCTTGGAGGAACAACTGCAAAATGAGGCGTAGAATGGGGAATATCATGGGGATACGATGGGGATGACTGGAAGCAGTCGTCACACAACTTGTGTGGAGAATATACGGAGATGCCACGTGCATGATACACCGTCAACTATATATGACGCGGTGGCATGTCTTTGCCAGTGTTCCACTCAAATCAAATTCCGAGAGACTGCTTGGTCAATTCCAACAACACTCAGCTTGCCCTCTGGAAAGTCCATCATCAAATTCCTGAACACAAAAAAGCGATGCTGCAAATTGCTCCAGTGGATGAGTTGGATCTTGTTAGATGACAAGCAGAAGCATCTCAAGTTTGCTGCCCATCTCACGCGCACTAGAATTTAAGCGAGCGTCTTAAGATTCCCATCATTCTCCCAGATCAGGGGCAAGCGATCCAAGTTGTTGATCAAACAGTCAAACCTCAGCTCCAGCATTCGCACGGGCGAATGCAAAAATGAGTGTAAGCATACCCCAAATCTAGTGGTGTATCAGTTTCCCCACTCAAATTGCCATTTTCCCTTGGGTAAATCCACCATGTATATTCAAAATCCGAATATCAGATTGCTGGTGGCTACATGTCCCTTCATATCCCATGAATTATATCCCATTATATCCCATCACATTATTGTTGGTTTTACATCCCATGGTATCTAATTGCATCCCCACCATCAGCTGCCTTGTTTGATGCCACTCAGCTGAGGCACGCAGCCAAGCGCCCAGCCTGAAGCCAGAAACGCTCGACGAAGTCCTCACGGTTCCGAAAGTGTCCTACAAAGTCCTGGCCCAGCTGGCAATGTGCCCAATTTCTGAGATGATTTGGATTATTCTGGATTGCCCTATGGGAAGAGTTTAGAGGAAAACCCATGTATTCTTGCCAAATTCCTGGGAGTGGATTCAGAGAAATTATGAGAAATTGTGGCTTTGGAAAGCGAAACCCACATAGGGACAAACCATGGGGAAATATGATGTGAAACGTGTCACGGCCTCATCCGCGCCTCTCCCTCCATGATGGGCCCTTGCACAAACTCAACGAGGCCAAGGTATTTGGCATCTGCAAGGATCTTCTTTTCCTAGCAGTTGTTGTCTTCCAAGGAGCATAGCATAAGCAGAAAAATTAAATTCCGACGTCAAGAACTCGTGCGAATCATCAATCATTGGTTTAAGGGAAAAACAAACCTTTAAAATTCTACACCTTTATCATCGTTTGCCTTGGCGGTTACATGCTTCAACCATTGGGATGTTTCCATCATCTCATGCAACTAAGCATCTACGTGAAGCTGATGGTCACCGATCTCCAGCTTTGCTCTGCCTCAATGTGTCGGGGTCCCAATGGGTCTGAACGTTTCCACCTGGTCAATAAAATCAACACAGTTTCACAGGGTTTAACGGGTTTAACACCAAAGAAAATTAGTTTGATGTGGTTTAGTAAGGTTTAATGGTTTAATGAGGTCAAATTAATATGGTTGAAAGTGGTTTCACACGGTTTAGTGTGGCTTAATGTGGTTTAGTACCAAAAGCCATCGGTGGATCCATTGTGAAATCTCCACTTGGGCCGCCGAAAACGCGGCGCGACAAGACACGAAGGCGGGACAGAATCTCCTCGGACACCGGCAGGATGTGCAGCCGGGCAGTTCGAATCTCCAAAGCATCAGCCAGTAAGCTTGCGAGCCTTAGATGGGTCAGCCATGCCCAGAAAATAGTCATGCTTGAATTAAAGCCATCAATACCGAAAATAATTACATGAAAAAAAACATCAGAAATAGTGGCATCGTGATACAACCAGGTCAAGAAGTGCTGCCCACATGAAACGAGGATGGCCCAGAAACAATTCTCCTCTTGCCTCAAGGCGTTGAGGTTTTACGCACAGGAGCTGTCCTGGTGTGCCATTGAATCGAACCAGCAGCACCCCACCACTTCCTGCACAGGCGAATCTTGTGGCGCCTGATGGCATATTAGGCGATGGGTCAGGTGACCTATGAGTTTACCATATGTGGGGGAATCCACATCCATAAACCAGCTATTCTAGAGTATTCTATGGTAGCATCCGGATACCAGGCTGTTGATTCAGTTCGCCATGATATCTCAACCGTCAAACAGCGCCCGTGCCTCCGGCCACGTAAACCACGGAGTCGACATCATCCCAATTCACCGCATCCACGCTGCAGCTTTGTCCAACAGCTCGCCACCTGCGCAGCTGGATTTCAAAATATCCGCAGCACAATCTTTGGGTTTGGATTTGGTTTTGTGTCCATAAATTGTCCATGTTTCTCCATATGTTTGATGGTTGTTTCATGTTATTTCCATATCTTCCCCATCTGTGGCCCATCTGTGTCTGTAATATTCTGATGTAATGCAGCTAAGGTGCTGCTGCACCACTGAGAAGGACAAGAGTCTCTCAACTCGGACCTGCAAATTGCATCTGGAAAGTTCGGCCACTCATCTGTGATAAACACGGATCCTGGCATGAAGTGGTTCCCTATCTGTGGGCATTTACACAGATTGGGTCAAGGGAAAATCTACAGAAACCATGGATTTTCCTATGAAATAATTATAGGGGTTTCCTGTAAATTTTCCCTTAAATCCCGGTGATAAATAATGTTGAACAGCTGTGGCATGACAACATCTCCAGACATCTCTGGGTTGGCACCTTCTGTCTCTCCGACCATTTGACCTTGCGCGATGTGCCGGGCTTCGTGTTCTCCAGGGATTGACCAAACTACTGTGCTGCATGAATGCTATACTGTATCATATTCATATGTTTATATTCTGTGTTTGGAAGATTTGTCTATTTATTTAATTGTCTATCCAAACCATCTTATTCTATCTTGCATATGTATATATTCATGTATCATCATTTATCATCATCTATCATCATGTATCATCATTTATCATCATTTATCATCATTTATCATCATTTATCATCATTTGTCTATTTATTCATGCTTGGAAGATCTTGGAAGTAGAATGCAGTGCTCACGTGGGCTGACCGGGCCTGTGACTTGGCCTTAGCCTTTGGAGGAGGAGGGCCAGAGGCTTTGGGCATGGCCAGTGAACATGGAGCATTTATAAATGTATGTATATAGCATATAGATATATAGCTAGATGTAAATATAGATATAGATTGTAGATTTCAATCTTGTACAGCAGGCCCTTGGACTGACTTTCCTACGGTCTGAAGCTTCTCCCGGCCAGGCCGGCTCTACACTTTGACTTGGCCCCAGACACATCCTGGATAGTTTTAGTTGGGGTATGTCAAGTCTTCTGTGATGTATTGAAATTGTATTGAAATTGGGGCTCCTCTGGTGCTTGAAAGATAATGGCAGGCTAGAGGGCAAGTCTGTGCATATTTTGGAGCAACCAACCAGGCGGACGTTTGGATTTTGCGAGATGCACAATCTTGATTTCATACGCAGAGCCAGCTTCATGCTAAGTTGGCAGGTGACAAACAAGACAGATCGGCCAAGCAAGGGGAATAGTCGCGCCACAGAAGCACAACAGGATGTGAGTCATGGACTTGATATTTACCTGACAGCATCGCCAAGGCGCGTCAGCTCGTGCCTGATCTTCTGACTTTCGGACCCTACATACCCTACAGAGGAAGCTGAGGCTTTGGCTAGCTTCAAGAAGTGAGTGCAGAATAGCAAGAACCATCCGCCTCTGATCCCCGTCTCCACAGGTTGAACCGTTGAACCCTTCATTCTCTCGTCAATCCTGTTCAGAGACATCCTGAGGCACTGGCAATGCCAGCCAGCTCGTTGCGCTTTGATCCTTCCGCCATCACAAAGGAAATTCCATGAGATTCCCCAGGCGCCCTGGAGTTGTAAGCTTTGGGAGGGCAAGCAGGGCTCGAAATACAGAATCGATTGACATGGAGTTTAATCACATCGTCCTCATGCATGCAGAGTACTGTACGTCGCAGTATGTGGGTACGTGTTCAATGGACGCGCTCCCGCCATGGAATATGCTGCTGCTGACCTGTGCTGTTTCTCAGTTTCTATACCATAGTGATCGGCACTTGTGTATCCATCCTAAGAGGATGCATTCGTATGTATTCGATCCGGCATTCATCGTCTTGCATTCGTGCATTCAACAGTCCCCCGGTGTGTCTCGTCGTCACCCCTGAATTTGTTTGTTTTCTGAATTCATGATCACAATCATTGGTGAGGATTTGACGCGTAGCTGGTTGTCTCTGCCGCTATTACACAGCACTAAGGTCAAAGACCTTTTGCCACGCCTGGGCACTCACGCACAGCCCTGGCCTCAGCTTCAGAGCTCACTCAAACCACGATGACCAAAGATCAAAGGTACCAAAGCAACTGAGGGGCCCCACAGAACGTGCTGCCCTAAGACTTCACAAAGGCGACGAGTATCTCCGGACATGACCTGTGTATTGCAGCTGGACGTTTGAAATTCAGCTTCTCAATGCAAACTGCGGCAATGGCAAGACTTTTCAAGATCGAGGCATGGGTAGCTGCTCGGAGAATCTTCGCCTCACAAAAACGTCATAAGAAGTCGAAGCAGCTGGTGTTTTCTTAGAGGGCTGCTTTCAAAACTCTGGCCCACTCAATTTATGTCAAACAGTTTGATACTGCGTGTCCCAGAATGACGTCTACCCACAAAATTGTCAACCTTAAGCCAATGGATTTAGGGCGCAATGGAAACTTCTCCATTTATGGATGAATTTCCCAGCCATGTTTCGGCTGCTTCCACTGGGGTGCTCGGACTTTTGCAGCTGCACTGTGATTGTGGAAGGCTCTCGGCACCTGGCAGAGGTTGCGATCTTGAAACCACCTGTCACCTGCCTTGGATGATTTTGGGCTAAGAACACCCCCCCAACCCCAGGGCAAAGTTGCGGCATGGGCACCTGCATGGCCAAATTGAGCAGCCTCTCTGCTGCAGCTTCACTGGCAATGTTGCTGGGCAAGTTCCGGCAGGCCATTTCCAGACTGGACCTGGTGTGAAGATGTGTAAACTCACCAGCAACCAACTCTTCCGACACCTCTGGTAATCAAACATGGCAGGCTGGGGAATCCCCGAACTCAATGAGGGGTTTGATGGAGAAAATCATCCATAATGAGATGTAAATGAGGTGTTTTCCAGCAAACCATGTCTGATTAACAGACAGTAGTGAGCATGCAGTGACGAAAGGCTAATCTAGTCGAGCTCACGCGTATTGAACCTCGGTGATCTCCAGAAGGTCCTCAGCTGTCGAGCTGACGCATCAGCTCCGCCGCAACGTGAAGCATTGCTGAGGGCCCCACTGGTGCACCAGCCGCAGCCGGTGGACGTTGAAGCATCCATTCAATCAGCCTAACCAGGATCACTGCCATCAATTGCTGTTTTCTGAATCTGCTTCTTCACAGGGTCAATGCTGCTGTTAGGCCAAATTTTCCAAGAATCATCCCATCATCTTACAACAATGCTTCCATAAATGTCGAATAATCATCCCTTAATTTCCAATAAGCATCCCATAAGAATAACTCCAAAGAAACATCCGCATCACAATATCATAATTCCAATCATATTCCCATAAGATCCATTCAGATTCCAGAATCACAAGTATGTATCACCCCCCCAGGCGAGTTTGAACCACGGAGCATGTTGCCTCGTGCACAACTCTTGGGGACCGGTTGATGCCAAACAGCAGGCCTGGCATATCAGACTTGAGATGTCAAAATTTCAACTTTTGTTGGGAAAATTAATGAAAATGACGGTTCACCCCTGAATTTAGTGGCACCCTCTTTCAGACAAAGCCACATATATAATATTCTGGCCAATTCTAGCAGAACTGCACTTCAGTAGCCACCCCCTTGTGCAAAATGGCTTCAACTGGCTGTCCCTTGGGAGGCACCCACCGGCAGCAGATCGTTTTAGGAATTCTTGTTGAAGCTGATCTGCTGCTCACAAACATGGGACAAAGAAGAAAAACAAGAATTTTGGGACAGGGCACCAATCAGAGAAGCAGCATTTCATTTTTAGCCACTCGGCAGCACGTGGTTGGCCAAGCTAAATGAAGCTTCCAGCAGCTTCAACGCATGAGCAGCCGGTTCTGATGGCAACTTCAAAGCCGCTTTCTTGGCTTCTTCAGGAAACTTTACCTGAGAGAAAGCAGCTCAGAGGCCTTTTTGTTCTACGACATGCTGTGACGGAAAATGTTGACATGGTCTTGCAATGTTTCACCTACAGACTCTGGAGGGGTGCCTTTATGCCCAGGTTGTTGATCTGAGGCACACAGCTGTCCTCAAAAAAGTCCACGCAGGCGGCCAGCACATCATCCAGAGGAGTGGCTTGGAATCCGTACTCCTGACATCTCAAGACTCATGACTCAGCTCCTAAATCGACAACTTGCTGTGCCTTTGTCCTGCAAGCCACTTGTTTTTGAACATGTTCAATCAAATCACTAGAGTCCCAACAGGCTCATCATAGGCAACGCAAAGATCTCCGTCGTGCGAGGCAAAAGATATCTGGCCTTCTTTGCTCGTTCGCAGCTCAGTGGCCAAGGTCTGTCCACACTTGGGAGGTAGAGTTTCCTGCCGCCAGGAAAAAAGCCGAAAGGAGGCATCGGCAATCAGCAATCATGAGCATCTTCAATCATTTTGGATGATCGAATTTGGCTGAGACATGTAACAAAATCATACAACATCTACAAATTCCACGAAAAATGAGAATCAAGTACGGAAATGCAAAGAAGGCATCACAAAAAATCCACAGATATCAAGCACCTGCGTATTTGCGATTTCCATCTATGTTATTCTATGTTTCTGTACGTCTGCATGTCTCTGTGTCTGTCATCCGAGCTGCGGATTCTTGTCAGGAGCCAGGCGTGGACGCTTCCGGTCACCACCCGCGGCCAAGAAGAGACGCTCCAGGAACTCACTGAGCTGAAGCTGTTCATCACCTTCCCAGGTGCTACTCTTGTGGGAGTAGCTATGAATGGTGTGCAGCTCAGCTACTGAGGTCAGCACAACAGAGGTTGATGACCTCCATTGATTTGTCATTGGGCGGCTGCAAAATGAAGCGGGCCAGGAACTTTGCGACATCGGAGCTGTAGACAACAGCTAGCTGGCAATCTCCAGCTGCCTTCAGCCAGATGGAGTCACAATTTGACAATGAGTCACATCAAACCAAAGGAAGAGAATTTAGGCGAGGTCAGAAGAGAATGTAAAGTCATCATGAGTGAATGTGGTTACCCTCTGGTAAACTAACATAGCTATTGAAAATGGCCATTTATAGTTGAAATTTTCCCATTAAAAATGGTGATTTTCCATAGTTATGTTAGTTTACCAGAGGGTAAATCATGCTGCCTGTGAAATCTCCAAGCCCTCGGAGTCAAACATCTTCCTCAAGCGGCAACGTGGCTGCGTTAATTTGATCTGCAAACTGCTACGCAAATCCTATCTGTTCATCTGTCTATCCCTGCTTTGTCCAAAGTTTTCCCATCCAAAATGGCGTCCTCTTCCGTTTGTAGCTCTGAATTTGTGGTGGTGGAGCTCCTACTTCACCAGCACGCAGCCAGTGCCAGTATGCCCACAAACGATGCCTCAGAAGTCCAAGTTTTTCAAACATCTAAAATGAACGCAGCGCAGTTGCAGCGCACAATGCGGTGCCCCACAAGTTCCAAGTTTGCCCATGAAGTACAATTTTACGTATAGAATCGTATAGATATTCTGATATATTATGATATATCCACCATATAACCTAGCTATTGCAGTTATGTTTACCTAATTTACATATCTTTAAGCAACTTAGCCAACTGCGGCATTGCATCCCACCAAGATACGTGGAGTCAAAGGGACCGATCACATCAGGCAGCCGCAGCACCAAACATCTTCGACCAGCTGGGAGGCCCTCGGGAAACATGGGGAAACCATAGGTTTTTACCGTAACATATCGAAAAATTATACGGGAAATGTTGCACCATTTAACATAAGACCATGGGTTTTCCTTAAATCAATTTCCTGTACCAAGCGGTAATCAAACCTGGCTTGCTGGAAAATCCTCCGTTTATACTATATATATTTATTTATAGATGATGTTCCCATCAACCACGGATTTTCCGCTTGCCGCGGTTGATCCAATTCGTGAACTCAAAGTTGCCTGCACGAGCCGTTCTTCGCCCTGAAGCTTTTCATGACCATAGCTGTCAGAATTGTTTAGAAAGTCTTGCTGCTCCTTCCGCAAGGATGCGCAATGCATTACAGCCACATGGTCCTACACTTGATTTACATCCCATCCTTGCTAAAAGAACCTGATCCTCTGAATTGCAAAAATGGCATCTATGAAATTCAGAGCAGGCCCCAAGACCCGGAAAAGAAGCACGAGGCAGACTGGTCCTGGTTCTCTGGTCGGGCACCCGAGTGCTCGCACACAGATGTCTCATATGAACCATGGGCCGATCGCCGTGGTTTCCACTTCTCGTAAGCCCACGAACTCACCTTCCAGGTGTTGAAAAGAGAGGTGTCGTCTCAAGTCTCAACGGAGTTTACTGTTTGGGGCACCCTTCCACAATCTTCCACCCTTTTGATTATAGATTATATAGATACTATAATTATATTATTATATGATATAATCAATTGGTATCATATACTGTACACATATAGTCATATAGTTAAAGAGTTAAGGTAACAGCATGTACCATCTCGGCTCGTCGCTTCTGGCGTTTTGTCCTCAGAATGGCCTCGTAAATCGAGTCTGATGAGATGTAGACGTACAGCTGGAAGGCCTCGGGTGAAGATCTGTTGGGCGGGCTGCGTCGGCCAAAGATTTGCAGCTGAGGCACGCCGCCAAGGCCTTTCAGGGCAGCCTCCACATCATGTCCTGACTTTCGGATCATCAAATCCGATCATCTTTCAGATCATCTTTCAGATCATCTTTCGGATCATCTTTCGGATCATCTTTCCGATCATCTTTCGGATCATTTTTCAGATCCATGCCCATCTGCATGACAGCATCCAAATTTGTAGACATGAGAAATTGATCAAACGGCACATCGGGTGTCTAATAATTCAGCTCGAGGATCCAGAGAAACCAGAGAAATCCACGACACAATCCCACTCACCACCTCGAAGGGGTCGCATCCACAATAGAGTTGAAGGGTGAGATACCAGGTGAGTTCTTTGCAACACTTCACCGTACTTTCTGATGGATTAATGATTTATGATCGTCATTATCTTCATAGTACTTTCAACCTGTTCAGACTCACTACTTGACATGTTCATGGTGCCACACATTGTCACACTGCGCCTAATCTCCGCGTCGCTTCTGCCACTCGTTGCGCAAACTCAGCACCATCGTCACGGTCGGCACGTACCCGGGCGACTTGATCTGCCTCGACCGCAGAGGGCTCATCCGATGCTCATCCCCCATGGAACAAGCAGTAGGCATCGAAGAAGGACAGGCGCGCAGCCACACACTCACGCGCACACACACATATGCATATATGGATGGATAGATGTATAGACAAACAGATACATAACGTGTGTGTGTGTGTGTACATCTATGCAATCCTATATAATCCTATACAATATAATCATATATATATATATATGACTTTATATGACTATATATGCATACGTGCAAACCATCATGCACATAACTGCTACACCCAACCAGCCTTTCCATTTGGCCAAAAAGGGCATCAGTGCCACGCATACCCCCTACAACCGTTGTAACATGCGGGTGATTGGCTGCCATGGCTGCCAAAGAATTGATACCAGGATGCGAAGGGATCGGCTGCCCAATAGGTCTTGCCACGGTTGACTACACAAATGCCTCAGTTCTGTGTAGACGGCACGCTCTACAGGCAAACTCAGACTCTCACGCCCTTATTTATCTTATGCCTTCATGAAATCCCTTATGATGAAACATCCATAATTTTCCTAAAGGTCCCTAGTCCCTAAACATTACTAAACATCCTTTAAAAATCTGAAACCAAGTACCCAAGTGTTGAAGGATGTTGAAGGGCTCAAGAGCCTGGGATAGCCTGGGGCTCTCCTGCTGCGCAACCCTTTCTTTCTTTGGCAGAGGCACGAGCTTTCCCAAGCATTTCCCCGACAAATGCCTGACACAACGGCTTGTGAAGCGGCTTGTGAAGCGGCTTGTGAAGCGGCTTGTGAAGCGGCTTGTGCACCGAGTCTCACTGCAGTTCAAAAATCGAGTCACTAACCGGTACCTACCCCCCAAAGAATAAACGCCATTCCCAGATGCTCCCTGGCCTTGCCCATAAACTTGGTGCCGCCCAGCACCAATACAGCAGGCTTTTCGCAGCTTTTGAGTACCTCCCACTGGCTGCAACACGTTTTGGGACTGTTGCCATGTTTGGGCTGAAGACCCAAGACCGTGTCCCAGGGACCCTCCAGCTCCCTGCAGGGTCACCTCAAAGTGCTCAAAAACGCTTTCCGTTTCACCAGCCATGGCTTGATGGCTCAAAAATGCGAATGCTGAGGCGATGATGCTCCTTGTGGTACTACCACGCCTTTATCCCGTGTCTTGGTGTCTCCCTATGTCCTTTTTCTGGTACAAGAGAGGGAACACAGTGAATCAACCAGGATGATTTTGCATGAATGAGTGTCTCCATTCAGTGTCGCATGGTTGTTCTGCCTTTTCGACTTGTTGTGCATTTTGTGGACCAAAGTTTTGTGCGTCCAGAATTTCACCACCGCTTGCAAATGTAGCTTCAAAACAATCCAGTACACAGCAACAAGTCAACTCTGTGCTGAGTTGTGAGGCAGCAGGGAATAGCGCAACCCCAAAACCATCCAAAACCATCCCAAACCCCAAGCTGTTCGACACCCTCCCACACCTGCATCCATATTAACGCACGCCAGCGCGGAGAGAACGCATCCAACCGCGTGTTCATTTCCAGGACCTCACTGCAGGAGTTGGAGTTGTACGACCCCTGGCGGTATTATCATACGCCATTTACTACAACTTGCGCCAGCCGCATGGCACACCGCTTACGCCAAACATCAATAATCTTCCGCCATTTGCAAGTCCTATTGGCACACCGATGGCCAAAATGGACTAATTCTGAAGCAGGGAACTCAAATATATCTATTCACTATGCGGTCAATACATACTTGCTAACCAAAAGTTGACAACCATATGCCCCGTTTGAACAGTCAGAAGTATCATCCTCCGCATGGCACACCAAATTTCATTTCATTTCCAACGTATTAAACTAGGATGTGATCGAGGTTACATTCCTATGGTTTCTATGATGAATTCTATTTCATGCCAATCAACCCTTTCATCCACTTCCCATGGCACACCGCTGATCGGACTTTTTCCCGATGAGGGCCTCTAGCCGCTAGCTTTTATCAAAGTTGCCTTCTCCTTCTCCTCCGCCTCCTCCTCCGCACCTCCTCAAATCCGAGCTCCAAATCTCAAAAGGCACTGCCGGACCTCAACTGCGAGCTCCAGATCTCAGCGGGCACTGCCAGACCTCCTCGGGCACTGCTGGACCTCAACTGCGAGCTCCAGATCTCCATGGGCACTGCCGGACCTCAACANGGGCACTGCCAGACCTCCTCGGGCACTGCTGGACCTCAACTGCGAGCTCCAGATCTCCATGGGCACTGCCGGACCTCAACAAGCAGCAAAGCAAAGAGCCGAACAAGGAGCAGCAGAACAAGCAGAATCAGAACAAGCAGCAGAATCACTGCCTCAACTCTCCTCTCTCCTATTTCCTCTCTCCTCACTTGTCTCCTCTCCCAGCCAGGAATCAACTAAACTTCCTGCGCCATTGGAATGCCTTTCCAAAACCTCTCAGGGCTGCGTTTTGACTGGCTGCGTTTAACGAGGTCCGAACGAGGTGCGAACGAGGTCCGAATGAGGTCCGAAATCAAATTTTGGGAGACTGACCGCCCTAAGTCTCGTGACAAACTCTTTGGTAGCGACACGCATTCTTTTCCGAACAGTAAAACTCAAGGAGCTTTCGGCGGTGGAGCAGAAGAGGAAACCAAGGAAGGCAAGCTTGGGAGACAAATCAGCAGCTGCAGGCAAGAGCAAGGAGACAGAAGAGGAGACAAAGGGCGAGNAGAAGAGGAAACCAAGGAAGGCAAGCTTGGGAGACAAATCAGCAGCTGCAGGCAAGAGCAAGGAGACAGAAGAGGAGACAAAGGGCGAGTAAGGGAAACATATAGGAGACAAAGGAGACAAATCACCGCCTCAGTGCCACAACCGCAACGACTTCCGAAAAATGGTCCGCAACCCAATTCCAAGGAAAATATATATACAATTGCCACGACTTTCGCCTTTGGGAGTAGTGGGTAAGCCCACGAAGATTTGATAGGTAAACATAGTGGATGCATCCCGTGAACCACGTGTGCCTATGCGAATTGCCAAAGAAACGCATCAATAAGTTAATACCATAGGTGATGCCCATGCACGCCTTTCCCCAAGGCACACGACGATTCGGCACAAGATCTTGTAAACGGCACATGTTACAACCTGGACCCAGTACAAAGCGTGTCTTTCGGGTCGGATGGGCCAAGGGGCCGTGTACTATAGCAACCGTCCCCCAAAAAACAGACAAGTAAGATCCTAGATCAAAAATAGATTAAACTATAAGTGGTAAAACAATGGTAGATGACTATTTTCTATACTTTTCTATCTTCTTGGGGATTGCTATGCAGTAGATGTCACCAAGCTCAGTGGCAGGTTTGAGTTCGGTACCACAGCTGCAGCTGGTGCGGTTCGCTCAGGCCAGCTAGCTGCCAAGGTGAAGGAAAACCAAAGCCTGGCTTCAGTTGCTCCAGAAGTAACTGCCCCATGGATCCTCTTCGATGGAAGTTTGATGGTGGATTGGAAGCAAGCAAGCAGGACACCACTTCAGTTTCTTGAGCATCAGAATCACTGTGACCTAAGAGACGAAAAGCTCAAGCCCAGAATTATCTCCACAATGCAGGGACTCTGCGACTCTGACTCCACTGAGGCATGGGCTGCAGCTAGCTAATCTTTGAGCCATCATCTGCAGCGGTGCCCAAGTGGCTGCCATCCAGGATGGGGAGTCACCAACAAGGCCAGCCCAAGTGGCCACTGCACTTTGAGCGGCGGAACGTGCATCCAAATGCTCCTGCAAAAATCGCTTGGAATCGCTGATGGATTCTGAACATCTCCAATATGTTGGGGATTTTCTAATATTTCTCAAAATGTTGGATAGTATAATTCAGTATAATCCCATTTAGCCTTGGCTGCGACATGTTGCCATTGTCTGATACTATGAGTTCAGCACAATCGGTACAGCAGTGCGGACCTGGATGGCAGCATCAACCGAAGGAAGCCTCAGCAACCTGCCACGTTGCTAAGTTCTGCGCAAGGCCAAGCAATGATGGCAAATACTCCAGGGAAGTCCTAGCGCACCTGAGGAGTTCTTCACTCAGAAGGCGAAACAAATCTGGAAGTACAGCTGCCTGTTGAACCTGGGTGACTACAATGACTAAAATGACTAAAAACCTACTACAAGTCATTTAGTAATGTATAAATATGTGTGAACGAATAACCAATACTAAAATCAAACTATATCAAATTAACGGCTACAATCACTGAAGCCGTTTGGCTATTTAAATGCGTGCCAGCTACAATCTCGCTCAACAAAGCTGCCATCAAAATTTAGGACCGCACATCAGTAGGGGATGCCTCTCTGGCAAGTGACACTGGCGTCGTCCAGTTCTTGTAAACCCTTCAGTGGCAGTCAATGTCAGAACTGTATCATCCACCAATGTGCCCGGATGGCCCACCAATCAGCGTGACGTCCACATCCACGTTCAGCTTCATCCTCGAAACTGCTGTGTCAAACTCTTTGAAAAAAAAAACTGCCATGGCTGAAGTTTGCACAGCATCTCCGTCCTCCCACTCCATTGTACCATTCTGTACGGTGGCAGCAAAGGTCTGCCAAACTGCCAGAGCCTTAGTGACCAGTGTTAGTCCAATCTGTCCAATAGGGCCAGGAGGATTTCTGCTCCCAAGCCTCCCCTGAGCTTGGGACTGCTTCCGCATTTCCATCACCAGAGCGCACAAACCTCAACGCTGCCAAATCTCAGCTTGAGTTGCAGTAGTTCATCTAAGCTTTGCTTGTACACGCGTCACAAAATAAAGCAATGCAATGCCCTTATACGTGTGTATATATATATATATACATACATATACATATGCAGGTACTTGTCCATGTATACACATGTCTATACAAGTCATTTGTATACATATACTACACGTGCGTATCCATGTATGCTTTAGGCGATGGCGCCAAGGCTGCATCGGCCACCGCCTTGATGTCCAATGCATCGGAGGCCTGGCCACGCGGCTAGCCATATGTGCTATGGCCAAGTTACATGGGATTTAGATGGGATTTGGCCAATCATAATGGGAATATCATGGATGTATCTTTTTGCAGATATGTATATATATATATATGTGTCTATCTATCTGTGTGTGTATGTATTTAGCTGTATGTATGTAGCAATGTATTTGTGTGTGTGCGTGTGTTTGAATATGTAACATGTGTTGCGTTGATATGTTTAGGTGAACAATATTATAATGGGAATCTATTTTGGAATATATGTAGTATACATATTTATATATATATATATGATATATGGGGTATGACATATGAATCCCTGTGAAAATGGATTTGATGACCATCCCCGAAGTATTGGTAAAATTACCCAAGTCTTGACGGAATGGCACATCTTCACATGAGAATGGCACGGCCCGTGCCCATGACTCATCCCTGGATACAATGGGGACATCGTTGGATGTGATGGGATTGGGAAATGATGACCATGATGTCCCATCACCACAATGGTAGTATACCATACTGTACCTTTCGACTTTTGACCCCTGTTGAACCATCTGCTTCATGATCCACGCTGAATATGCTGGTAGCCTTCTGTGATCAGTCCTGACTCTAAGTCAAGTCTTCAAACAACAAGCAGAGAAGGAAGCACCAACCGGCTAGCATTTGGGCAATGGCTGCAACATGATACTCGGATACCTCCATGCAAGCACGTGGCCAGCGATCTGCGGCCAAGTCTGACTCAGCATCCACGCACAGCTGGTGATGATTCATTGCTACTCGAACGCACTTGGAGCCACAGAGGGAAAGGGAGAGAGAGAAGAGGGAGAGAGAGAGAGAGAGAGCCAGAAATATATATGTATATACTATACTTGACAGTTCCATATTGACAGTTCCATCTTTTCTATCCACTTCCTCATCTTTTTCTGTGCAAGCTCAAATGTTCTTCCGTACTCCCCCACCCTCCCTCAAGACTTGGGTGGCAAACCAGCAAGGGCAGAAGCTGTACAGGAGGATCTGGAGCCAAAGCAAGTGGCAACAACCTGCCATAACCATCTCAGAATCTCATACGGGATGGGTCAAACCCCTGGTATTCTTGGTGAATACCCAAAATAGGTGGCAAAATGTGGAAAATTGATGACAATCTACCCTAAATATTGTATTGCAATTTTTTGCCCATCTCTACTTCATCATCTGTGCATACCAATGCTATGCCATACATGCATCTTGGGCCGTGTTCGGGCCTGTCAAGCAATGGTCGAAGTATAGGCCAAACCTCTTCATCACAACGCACCCACCTGCAAACCAGGCATGCAATTACAAATGCACAAGCCTCAAAGGCCTAGGAGTGACCTCTGAGACCCAGATAGTGGAGCACTTGATAAACTCGAGTCATCAAGTGTGTGGAGGAGGGGAACAGGGTTTCTTGCGATATATTATTGCACTAATATTTATATACTAATGTTCTGTGTATCATACTATATCACAGAGCGCAAGGTGACTCAGGAGAAACAACGTTGAGGATGAATGATATGTACACGGCGGCGTGGCAGAAATTCCTGGGGTGACCACAATCATTGGGCTTGGCGCAAGGAACGTTACAAGACTTTCCTCTAACTTGTAGCCCGTTCGCTGACCATTTTGAACCCACTCCTCCGACCTTGCGAGTTGCTGGGCCACGTCGCAAGCCTTTTCTGGAAAAGCCTCACCATCCGTGCGGATGCACGGCCATGATCACCCGTGATTCGTCTCTCTGCATTTGCCTCGGCCAGCAGAAAGACATTGGCCTCATCGGAGCGTTTTCAGGTTCCAGTCAAGGCATCCACGCGAGGCGGGAATATGTGGCATGATGAAAGTATATGAAAGTGTATATATATATATATATGAGAATTCTAAGATATTCTAAGTGAATGGATGTGAATGGACTCCAAGGATCTTGGATTGTCAATATGTTTGAAGAAGGTGATACATACATCTATTATGTACATCTCCACATGTGCCTTTTGCTTGTTCAACGCGCGAAGGGGCATCGCCTCATCTATCTCCAACCTGAGTTGGACCGTGTGGAGAGGATGAAGATCCCAGCAGCCCCTGGGGAATGGGCCACTCAAAGGACAGGCGTGCGGCTCGAAGCCACTCAGCAACTACCTGAAGCCAGATTTCATGATCTTCATTGGCAATTCAGCATGCAGAAATAGGGAAAGACTTGGTGGCTTAATGTGCCTGGGCTCCTTGGTTTTATGGCTTGAGGGCTTCCACGTTTAGGATAAGTGGTGCAGTGGATGCGCAAGCCACCTCCCCGAGCTTTCAGAATCTTGGCATGGCCAAAAATTGTCCCGAGGATCACAGCTTGACAAATCGCTGCGATACAGACCAGCCCAAATTTTTGACAGATTTTCTTCTGCTTCGTCACCCTCCACCAAAAGTTCTCATGGGATTTGCCAAAGCTTTCAGCTGGAGGTGCCCTTACCTGGTACCCTTACGGTGCCTCTAGCGACGCAGCATCGCGAATCTGTTGGCTAAGCACTGCAGCGAAGACCTAAGTCTGAGCAGTGATGAAACATGGCCACAGCACTGATGCTTAAGGAGTTGGGGTGCCTGGTCGCATGCCTCAACCAGAGTGGTAGCCCCGCGTCGCCACAGCTCCACATTATCAAGTGGCAAAGCCTCGGGATCATTGTGATCAGTTTAAGTCATTTTAACACTTGGTGGAAGCACAACTTCGACCAATGTTTGAAGTGAGTTGAATATCAAACGATGGCAGAAGGCACGGCATGTCGCGGCATCATGATCCATATGGCAATGGGTAGCCTGTGCTTGGTGCCAGGGCATCCAGAGAGAAGCCACTACTGCTTTTTGATTTGAGAAACAGCCCCCAGCACAAGGCCAAGAGCCCTGGCAGCAAAAGCTTTTTCTTCGAGCTTCGCTTACCATGACACTTTCAGCTCAAAGAAACTGCAGCCCTGCACGCCAGCGTATGCCTTGAGCAATAAGACATTTGAATTTCAAGTCTAGAAAGAAAGGGATGCGGGAAAAAAAAAGTCCACAATGAACAATATGACCCAGTGCTGCCAGTCCAATACCTGCTCCAAGCACCCACTGCGACCAAGCCACAGTATGGTATACCTGCAGGAAAGATCAGGAAGTGTGCAATTTATCTTCATTTTGTCAAGTGAAAGCGGCAGCTATTTCGAGTCGTCTGTGATGAATCTGGATGTAGAGAGAAATGCGTGCGTGCAAGAGGATGTGCACCATAATTAATGATAATTAAAGCTGTCTGCCAAAAAACAATGTGTGCCATCTGAAATCGTACCACACTACAGCACACATAGAGATATTCCGAATCTCCCTGTCCTGTCCCTATCCTGTCCCTATCCTGTCCCATCCTGTGTTCCGGGCCTTACAAATCTCTGGTTTGAAACCACGTGCCGCGAGGCAATTTCGCATCCACGCAGGAGCCTCTGCTTCGAGCATCCATGGCCTCCAAAACCTTGGACCAATGGATTCACCAGGAGGAATAGAAAGTTTCAATGCAATCACAGATGAATCATATGCAAATTCCTTGCAAAATGCTAATATGATATACATACAATATCTACATTAATATATAATATACATATATATGACCTACATGTATACATATATAACTTGTACATATATATATATATATGTGATATCAATATATATTTATATATATTATATCTATCTATATAGTTATATATCTATAACTTATCTATCAACAGAATCATTCAACATAATATCCTTCTCACAACGTCTAGTCTTGCACCATTCTACCTGCCAAGGCACGAAATCAATTTAATGTTTTGGTTCAGGTAGTAAGAGGTGAGACCCTGGTCAGCTGCTTTGCGGAACTCGAGAAAAAGTGTGTTGCTAAGGTCCTTCGGCAGGCAAAACCCGTCTGACACAGCTTATGCATTTAGAACTAGAATTAATGTTAGAATATTATAGACAGACATCTATGTTATGAGTTTGCCACAGTATCAGTTCGGTATGCTACTTCGCTCCTGCAATCGAACGTTGTTGACTCTTGTTCGCAAACAGCTTGCTGTAATGCTGGCGCCGCTCTGATCTCCAACAAACTCACCTCACTGGGTCGCCAGAAATCCGCACTTCTTTGGAACGATGGGGATCCAAAGCATTCCAATCAAAACGAATTATGGAGATGTATAGGGCCCTGTTGTACAATTTGCTTCTAACATCCATATCCGAACCTCTTACGTAGCATCTCCTAAGCAATGCTACTCAAACTGCCCTGTCGTCCGAGGCACAAATCAAATCCCGGCAAAGCGACGGAAGAGCGGCAACTTCGTGTCGTCGGCAGCGCCGTCGGCAACTCATCCTTGGCACCGCAGCATACCGCAAACATGCATGGACATGGTGTAAAATTTTACATCAATTGATGACCTTACAACACGTCACACGGCTTAAATCAAATGAGTCCAAGTGATAGTGTGAATCATTAAGATGTCTTTGCCCACCTTCATTGAATAAGGACGCCCATACCACACCCATTGGCTACCAATCATCCATCACATGTCGCAAAATGTCAAATGTGTGGTACGATCTGTTGGAGGCTACGTCTTGATGATGGTAAGAAAAACACCAAATAGATAATACTGTATATACATGCCAATACCGACATGTACTTGTATCTGGGGGCCCATCCCAGAAAATAATAGTAAATTGTTCACACAAGACTACATTCAAGAAACGAATCTCGCGCTGGAGTCAAAAGAAATAAAGAAGAAAATGGGATGACCAGCTGATAGAATCAAAAACAAGTTTCCAGTTCGACAGGACATGGCAGTCTTCCCACCCTTTATATCCTTTATGTAGCCTGAAATATGAATTTTCCATCACCCTTGCTGAATTGGGATCATCGTCCCCAATGATCCCAAAGCCTGCGTCAGTTTTGCCATGGGAGACCCTTCTCCATGGAATAAATAGGTCACGCCGATTTATATCGTGGCATCCACACGGGTATGGGTTGAAAGTGGGTACCCCTCCAAGCCTGGTTCTACTGCTACTATTACGGTTTCTGCTGTTACTGCTACTGCTACTGCTACTGCTACTGCTACTGCTACTGCTAGTGCTAGTGCTAGTGCTAGTGCTACTCCTACTCCTACTCCTACTCCTACTCATACTCCTACTGCTACTGCTACTGCTACTGCTACTGCTCCTGCTACTACTGTACTCCTGCTGCTGCTACTACTACTACTTCTCCTCCTCATCCTCCCTCCTCCTCTGCTACCAACAACAACTACTACTCCTCCTCCTGCTGCTGCTGCTACTACTACTACTACTGCTCCTGCTACTACTCCTCCTCCCCCTCCTGCTCCTGCCACTGCCACTGTTGCTGCTGCTGCTGCTGCTGCTACTGGTACATACTGCTACTGCTTTTTTACTTTACTGAAAATGAATCAAAACCAGTCCCCAAGACCAGTCTGACTTGGGCCACAAATTTGACCCACGAACCAATGTACTGATCATATCCGCATCGCCATGCTGCTGCCGTTGGGTCAAGGAGCCGCTTTCTGGAACTGTCCGCAGCCACGAAGCGGCGATCCAGTGCAGCCTACATGGCAGGTCACGAATTCAAACTGGAGGATATGACCAATCCTGTACCAATCCCATACCACTCCCCAAAGATATTCAAAGATATATATCCAATTTGAATGATCATCCAAAAAGAGAATCTGATAAACTGATAAACCTTGCGATGTGGCGACATCTTGACGTTCCCACAAACTTTTCGAGTGGGATCGGAGCCATGTGGACAAATGATGACAAATGTCGACGGTATCCGACGGTGACAGTTCCATGCCTGAACACAGGAGAGCCACGAAAGGAGCTGCAGATTCACCAGTCTTCTTGGGAGACTTGCTCCAGATCGTGTCGTCTCAGCTTCCACCCAGTTCATGAAAGGATCCTGCTCCAGCGGGGAGGCGCGGTGTTCTTCGTTTCTTTTGGTGAAAATCATAGGGATCCCATTGGATCACACAAGAATGCAACCACTTCTCAATCTGCTCAATCCGCTCAATCAATAAATATCAAACAATATCAATAGTATTCAACAGTATCAAAGAAGATCAAAAAAGACTACAGCGACAAGAACCTTAAACCCTTGTGCTGCGCCTTCAGTGCAACAGCCCGGGGACTCCAATCTGAGAAGTCACTCGGAACACCTTGGTGGTCAAGCTAACTGGTCACTGGTGAAACGGCCTCTGCCATTGTGCCTTTTGGATCCTTTGGTGCCCAGTCACTGACGCTGCTTCCAGCTCTTGCCACGTCTTGCCGCGTGCTTTCCATGGCAACACCAGGGCGAGATCAAACTGGCGCGATGCCCCTGCCCCCAATGGTTTCATGAGTTTGACGACCAATCAAGCAAATACCCTCTGCAAAACATTGCGAAACTACGTAAACAGGCCTTCCAGATTCCCAGCATCATTGTCCAACAATGTCTCGCCATATTTGTCCATATGTTTGCATTTCAGCCTAGAGATGGTTTGAACCAAACATGCTCCGGATATGTCACGACGAGAGTATTTGGAGAGGAGGCACCCGCTCAGTGAATCAACTAGCATCAACTAACGTAAGAATGGCATTGTCACACCAACTCTGTGCTACTCTGCACATTCCTCAGGCAGCAACACGATCGCGGAAAAGCAGCTCTGGTGGAAGCGCCAATAATTCCTGCATTCATTATGCTTTCAACGTGGCCAAATGCATTCTTGCGATTACTTCTGGGGGGAAGTACCGCAGACTTGTCTCATATTTGCTGCGTCATATTCGGTCCATTAGCACCGTAGCAGGTGGTGCGTGAGAAAGAAATGTTCGAGGCGTCCACTGGCCAAGCCTCAGATGATTGCCCCAACTCTCTCCCCAAGTTTAGCATTTCACAGTGCCCGCTTCAAAGGCCAACATGAATATGTCTTGCCTCACAACAACACGGAAGGTTACCGAAGTACCACGTCTTCTTGAAAAATTGCAAAGCAATTCGTTGGAACAAAAATGTATCAAAAAAATTGGCACCTGTCAAGTACCCTCGAAAAGCCGAGAGTCCATAATTGTGAAGACACCAGCGCCAAACAGAGCTGCCGCCACCTTGAACGAAACATGACATGTGTAGCTGCCGCTGCAGAAAATGCACTGCTCAAATGAGAATGTGCCATGGCTGCTATGAATGTGCCATGTGTCTTCCAATGGAAAACCTTCCTCCGCACTTGTCCTTTCCCGTTCCGCCCCAAAGCCCCAACTTTTCAGAATTTGCCGCCAAACCCTCTCTTGCCGCCTTATACATAAAATGCGGACAGAACGTATTAAACTTACAGTATGCGATTGTAAACACATTGCACACATCATCAACATGCTGGGCACTCAGTGCCCAGCACTGATGGCCGCCCACCAGGAGGCAGGTGCTTTGCCAAGACCGCTTCAATGGCCCGTGGGAAAATGTCCTGTTCCTCCTTGGGGGATAGCACTGTTGTGAGGATTCAGCATCTGAAGTTCAAAGGTGTTAAAGGGCGAATGGTTTATCCAAATATGTCCAAATAGAATATGTGATTACCGTATATCAAATCAAATCATATCAAATCAAATCATATCATATCATATCATATCATGTCATGTCATGTCAGATATATACAGATACACACACATATATATATATATATATATATATATATCTATCTATCATTTATACATCATATCCATATCATACCATATCATTCGTCACGTTTGGCTTGGATGCACAAACTTGAAGTTCGTCCCAGCTTGGCACAAAGCTGATCAACGCTGCATCCTTGGTACACACGGAAGGCAATGCGCGCGCAACCGCGGCCAATTTCTGAGCCTCAGCACTCGCCATGGAGAAATGGTTGATCCGCATGGCCCGCATTGTTTACCCTCCCGTATTCAAACGTGGCCGGCTGGGAAACACATGGGAATAGCCTTTAAAACCCGAAGTTTGTAGCTGGGAAAATCATCGAACTCAAGGATTTGCCAGCAAACCATGTTTGACAACCGGATGGTGAAAATGTCCAAACCCTGGAGGCTGAAAGTTGTCCAAACCCTGGGTGCTCAAGCGCACAGAGTTTCCAAAAGCTGCTGTGAATGAGCAGCCGGTGGGAGGGACAGTACCTTCCACACAAGGCGTTAGTGTCAATTCCAACATTTCACTGTCATGGGCCATGGGAATCTGAGCTGCACGCCTGGACACATGGTCGCCATGCCTGACAGGTCCGAAACAACAATGCAAAGAAACAACCAAACAAAATCTACAACAAATCATGGCATCAAAATTTGTAGGGTCCACGCCTTTTGGTCCTTCAACGCTGCTATGACAGTTGCCGCAACATTTGCCTGATGAGGTTTGCATCTGCTCCCTTGTGAGTGTCTGGGAAAAATCGCGGCGCAGCCTCATACTTAGCAGCGCCGGCCATGCCATTGCGCACACTCACTGGCTGCAAGCATTTCACTTGTTTCTAACATGCATTACACTGCACATGATGTTTCCTGAATTCTCAAAGCTGGAAAGCCTTTGCAGGCACGTTTTCGTATGAATTTCACATTCCAAAAACGGGATTGGATGACACGCGAACCAAACCATTTCAACCACAATGCCTATTGATTTTGCATGCATGTTCACCATATCTGCGCAAATTCAAATTTTTGCCACGTGTTGCCATGGCTGCGGATCATCCCGGGCTATCGTATCCAGCTTTTGTATCTAAAGAGAAAATTGAGGCCGCATTGAACAAGAAGAATCAACGTTGGACCAGGGTGGTTCTGTTTTGTTTTCTCTGCGTTTCACTCTCCATATTTCATGCGCCCCTATCTATCGCAGCCTAGCTCTCCACTAGGGCTGCGGATGTCAAAACGGCGCCACACAAAATGCATTTTGGCAAAAACAGAAACATTTCGACTTTGACAGTGATCGATTTTTCCAGGTTGCTCGTAAGAATGAAACCCAAAGACACTGTCCAAACCATCTGCCGTTAATTTTTTGAATATTTTTGCAATCCGTGACAAAATCAACAACCACCTAGATCAAACATTACATTTGAAACCCAAACATGCACACACGTGCGCGCAGCATTACATGTCTTTGGTCGTTATTTTGCAGTTCCTTGCAACGCATTGCAACGCGCATTTTGTCAGTGTACCTTCTGTAAACAAATATGTTTTATCTACATTTAGTTGCCCATATGCAAGCACAGATTCATTCCTTCATTCCTTCCTTTCTTCCTTCCTCCCATCCTTCCTTCCTTCATTCGTTCGTTCGTTTATTCATCCATTTTTTCATTTTTTCATTCATTCATTCATTCATTCATTCATTCATTCGTTCATTCATTCATTCATTCATCCATTCATCCATCCTTTCATCCCTTCATCCCTTCATCCCTTCAACATGTTTTCTTCATTCCGTCATTCCTTCATTCCTTCATTCCTTCATTCTTTCTTTCCTTCATTCCTTCATTCCTTCGTTCCTTCGTTCCTTCGGTCCTTCGATCCTTCATTCCTTCATTCCTACCTTTTTCCTTCTTTCCTTCATTCCGTCAATCCATCCAACCAGCCATCCATCCATTCACCCATGCATGCGTGAAAACATGCCTCCATGCATGCATGCATAAATCCATACATCCATCCATCCATCCATCCATACATCCATCCATGCATGCATACGTGTTTACGTACATACATACACACATTACATTCACACATGCATACATACATACATACATACATACATACAGACAGACAGACAGACAGACATACAGACATACAGACATACAGACATACAGACATACAGACATACAGACATACAGACATACACTTGTTCTCTCAGCTGTTTTGCGTTTCAGCAAATCATGTGACAACAACGCTGCGCACTCTCACTTCTTGTGCAGATGGGGATATGGTCGCTCTGCCGCATCATTGGAGGTCCAAGTCGGCATGAGGAATGTCACGCCAGTAGCGATGATGCTCTCGTAAATGCCGTTGAAGCTGGATGTAAGACTGCAGCTTGGCAACATGGACGATGAACACTGCACNCATGAGGAATGTCACGCCAGTAGCGATGATGCTCTCGTAAATGCCGTTGAAGCTGGATGTAAGACTGCAGCTTGGCAACATGGACGATGAACACTGCACGACGAAGAATACGGATTGCTTGGTCAATAAGTGGAATTGCTGCTGCAGCATGGCCATTGGTCATGCTATCTGAGAGGTCCACCAAGTCATCCAAATAGCGATGAAGCTCGGAGAGCTGGCGGTCACACGCAATGACATGTTGCAGCAGGTGCTGCAGGGACCGATGCGGGACATGTGGCACAAGGGCCATGGTAGAAAGAAAGGATGTGATGAATCTGTAATCACAAACAAAAATTGAGAAAGACATGTGTCGGGAAGTGACATGAAGGTTGTGGGGGGGTGGGGTTTCGAAAAAGTTCCCACTTTGAACCAAAATAAGCAAGAGTGGCAAATGTGAGTTGTCAAACATGTGGTGAACCGACGTGTTGACATCCAACACTCTGAACAGNAATAAGCAAGAGTGGCAAATGTGAGTTGTCAAACATGTGGTGAACCGACGTGTTGACATCCAACACTCTGAACAGCTTCTCAAACAATGAAATATCCTTACAGGAGATTTGCCTTGTTCTCTCAGCTGTTGTGCGTTTCACCAAATCATGTGACAACAACGCTGCGCACTCTCACTTCTTTTGCACATGGGGATATGGTCGCTCTGCCGCATCCCCCTCTCTACATCAGAGAGACAACTGAGAGTGTTTCAGAACATCTCCAACATCTACTTCTATTTCAAGGGATTTGCAGAGGCCAGTTCTATCACCTCTTGATGGTGCATCAGAGGGGTTGGCCGTAGAAGGCACTCGTTCATACCAGGAAACGGCTTGGGTGTCATGTTCCCAGGTGAGTACTCCCTGAACACTGTTTCCACCCTTGCCTGACACCAGACGACTGAGAACAGCTTCATTGTCAATGAAGACGACAATCCTGTCATTCTGAAGGACACCCTCTGAAGGCAAGAGATGGGTACACCCGACCAACACTGCTAGGGCTTCAAGTTCAAAGATGNGACGACAATCCTGTCATTCTGAAGGACACCCTCTGAAGGCAAGAGATGGGTACACCCGACCAACACTGCTAGGGCTTCAAGTTCAAAGATGACCGTCTCTTTCTTTGACGGGTTGAGAATCTGAACTTGTTCTCTATTGACCTCAGTGGAGAAAAATGATAGCATCTTCCCATGCCCATCACAGAGGATTCCTCCAAGGCCACCGACACCACCCTCGTAACATGCGTCAGTGTAGAGATGAAAGACTCTGCCATGGTCAGCCAACACTCTGCGTGGTCCACCAAGAACTATGCGGTCGCGCAGAAAGAGCAGACTATCACGAAGATCCTCATCAATCTGAGACTCCCCAACTGCGTGCTCCCACCTATTCAACTCTTGCATGTGGACTCAGCAAGGCGGCTATAGATTTGGGCTTCTGCTGCAAAAACCAGCCAGCCGCGTAGCACTCTCATCTCTGCTGCTGACATCGTCCTTCTTGCAAGGATTCCATCGATTGTGCTGACAAGGCCCTTGACGCGGGTTTCAACGTTGCAAACACTAAAGGCTCCCATCAGTGATTCATTGAGATCTATCTGGACACCAAGGATCCTAGCTATTGGTCCGAAATCTGCTTCCTTCTCGGACGACACCTCCCACCCAACCAGCTTGAAGAACAATTGCTGTGTTAGGTCCGCATGTCTGGATTCAGGTTTGGAGGAGATCAGGTAAAAGTCGTCAAAGAAGACCGTCCAATGAAGCTTGAAAAGGACCACTCCTATGCGCCACAAGGCAT
>BGPT01000573.1:131438-150499 GCA_003297045.1 Symbiodinium sp. clade C Y103 | reverse complement strand
GGCATGGGTCAACGAGACAGTGTCGTCAACGTGCAGCTGACAAGGAATGTCAATGACACCATATTGCAGTAGGATGTGCTGAGTAACTCGTGCAATGGCCTGACAAAGTTGGTGAGTGTACTCAACCTCCAGTGATGTGGCCCATTGTTTCCCGGCCAGCCCCCATGACAAGTGTTCATCGGATCCATCACATTCCAACGCCAGGCTGGTGTAGGCAGAATGGTTGCACAGGAGCTTGGTGCGTTTCTTTCTGGGTGAGTTGTACATGCACGCATGAAAACACACATCATGCAGTGGTCCAAGGTCTTGTAGATGCTTGCATAAAAACGATGTCATCCAGAAGTAAGAACGCACTGGGTTCTCCAATGTGCACAAAAGCCCCTTCCTTGTACAGAAGGCGAATATTTGCCCAGAGAGATCGTAGAGGAGGCTAGCGGAGTCCACCCTCTTGCGATGGAGGCCCGATAGATGGGGCAGTCCGTCTGGCCATCTTGTGGATCTCAGTGGAGGGGGGTCTGGCCCACACCACCGCCTAATATCTCTGGCACGTGAGGAGGTCCCGCACGGTGGGCCGAGCACGCTCGGGCTAGAGAGAATACGCCAGAGCAACTCAATACCATGGGTGGTAGTCAAGTCAAGGCGAATGATGGGTGCCTTAACCCTCTTTGTAACATGAGCATCGACTCCAACACTAGTGCGGAGCCCAATTCGACGCATGGCCGCAATGAGGTCTCCAGTGCCAGAAAATACGTCGACAAAGTATAGGTTGGAGATGGATTTACCTGAAACTCTCTGTGAAAACATGTCTGAAAAAGTTGGCGTCTGATCCAGGCTACGCTTCGAGCTTGTTGCACCAGGCTCCACTGAGGAGCATGACATATGGTCCCCTGGCCCCTGTACAGGAGAAGGTGCAGGCCTANCAGGCTCCACTGAGGAGCATGACATATGGTCCCCTGGCCCCTGTACAGGAGAAGGTGCAGGCCTAGGGGATGGCTTTTGTGTAGATAGTCAGGCAGTTGATGCTTGAGGGCACTGATGTGCCGGATGAGCACCAAAGCATCGCATGCAGACATGGGCGCCCTTGTTGCAATCTTTGTTGGCTTCCGCAAAAAGGCATCCTCGGTTCAGGTTGTAGTTGTAGCAAATCCTCTTGTCTGACTTCATGGTCGGATTCAATCCCACAAGTTCTACTGTCATCCGTCCTTTGTTGTGCTTGGTCTTGCCCTTACCCTTTCCTTTCCCTTTGCTTGGTGTCGGCTTTGGTGACGTGTCTTTCTTGATCGGGACAGCAGGCTTCGTTGGTTTGTCTGGACCCTTAAGTGATGGCAAGGGCATCAAGTGGAAGACTGTAGACGGGTCTGTACGCAACTCATCCAGGGCGGTGTCCAACAGCAGTGTTCCATCTGCTTTCCTCTTCAATGACTCCACCTTCTTTGCAAGGCGGATCCAGCCAGCACGATCCGCTCTGAGGACCTGTTCAGTCGTTGGAGCTTTGTACCCTGGTGGTGGATGAAGCTGTATGGAATCCATCAAGAAACGGTGCCATCGCTCCATGCATTTGAACGTACAAACGCCCATGAGATCACAAGCCAGAGACCTTCTGGTTAAAGCTTGGAAGGTCTGGAGGTTATCTTGCATGGGGCACTTGTCCTTATTCTCTGCATCCTTCACTGTCAAGTTCGTGTTGTCCAAGATCAACTCTTTTCCTGGCTTCTCTCTAGCTACTTCCGCCGACCTTGTTGTGAAGCGGTGTGGTTCCAAATATGATGGCACATTTTGCTCGATCATTTTGGCCACATAGTCGTATGAGGCATGGCTGCACTCATATGGCCCAGAGAGCTCCATGCCGGCCAATTTTTCGCGCTGGTTTTGTATGCGTTGAGCTCTTTCAGCTGGAACCAACTCTGCTTTCTTGGCAGCCTCATTGCCTGCAAGAATGTGCTTCACCTGTGCAGCTGACAATGTCTGAGCGTCAAAACTCAGGCGCCGTATGGATGCCAACTGGCCTGCATTGACTCTGTCGGGCTCATCATTGATCGAACCCTTCAGCGCGTCATCTCCTGCTGACGCACCTAGAGTCGTCAGAGCAAATGCCAATTGGGAGAGACTTGTGATACCTTGTCGTTGCAAGCGCTGTAGTTGCCCATCAGCCAATCCATGCTCAGTAGCTCTTGCATTGAATGCTGCAATTGAGTCCAGGATAGTAGCCATTGCTCGAGGGATGGATCAAATGAAAAGTAGAGCAAGGTCATGAATAGGGGGCAATCCAAGGGAGTATGCCTAACCGGAAAGTATGCAAATGGACCGAGCCTAAGTTCGTCAAACCCCGGGGGGGTTCGACAAACCCTCCCCCTTCGACAAAGCACCCCCCCTTCGACAAAGCACCCCCCCTTCGCTTGTCTCTCCTCCCTTCGTCAAACCTTCGTCAAAGCCTTTCGTCAAACCCTTCGCTTAACCTGCTGCTCCTCACCAAAAAGCTCAAATCGCCTCAAATTTCCTCAAATCGCCTCACCAAAAAGCTCAAATTGCCTCAAATCGCCCTTCACAATCCCCCTTAGAAAAAACACTACAGAGTAGCTTCATCNGCCTCAAATTTCCTCAAATCGCCTCACCAAAAAGCTCAAATTGCCTCAAATCGCCCTTCACAATCCCCCTTAGAAAAAACACTACAGAGTAGCTTCATCGAAGGCTTCGTTTAACCCCCCCTTCGTAAGTTGCATTTTGGCTTCGTCAAACCCCCTTGGCTTCGACAAAGTTCGTCTAGGCAATTTGCCTTCGTCAAAGGCCTGCTAGGGTACTNACCCCCTTGGCTTCGACAAAGTTCGTCTAGGCAATTTGCCTTCGTCAAAGGCCTGCTAGGGTACTCCCTACTTAGGTACTCCCTTGGATTTGCCCTGAATGAACATTATTAACAGTGGCTATGTCATGTTAAGGTTAACATGAGAGCTGTGTGTGGCTAATCAAATTTTCTTTTTTTCTGAACGTGACAGCGAATCAACATGGACATGGTGGGCTCATCAAGTGCACATCGGATCACGTTCCCTGCATGCAGGGATTTTGACATTTGACCACATCGGTCTGGCGTGTTGGCACATTCTTTTCATACGACGTCATGACGCGCACGTTTGACTGCAGCCCCTAAGTGCTCAGCTGTGTCGTCTTGGCCATTTTGGTCAAAACGGTGATATCTCTTCTTGCACTGGTGGCGCTTCATTGATTCTACGACCAACAAGCGGGAACACTTTCGATACTCTGCTGTCAGTTGCCTGCCACACAAAAAGGATGTCCCTCCAAACGAAAGCACGCGCAGTACTTTGGAGTTCCGATGTTGGTGTAATTCGTTTCTGGTGGCTTTGTAGCAGCGACTGGTCTGTCTGGTTCGCTTGGAATCTCGAACAGAGGTGGGGCATGTTCTTCAATAACGTCATCCAGGCAGCTCTCACTGCTGTCATTGCTGGAGGATGAATTCCGTCATGGCACCTTGTTCACGCATTGAAGCCTGCTCAGTTGGATCGATATCCCAAATTTGCGGGGCGTCACTTGGTTCGTCATGCTGTACTTCAGGAAGCTTCCAGGCTGGTGATGCAACCGTGGTGACTGGCACAGGCACATTTGTTGCTTGGACGGTATCTGGCTCACATGCTCTCACCATGCCTGATCCTGTATCATCAGGCCTGAAGTGACCTCGGCGGATGTCACGCAGCATGGTTCCCAAGACTCTTACGGGTGCGGATTGAGTGTCCGTTGCATCGACCTCTGACGCCCCCTTATGTGTCTGGTAGTGGCCCAAGATCAGCCTTGTGTCGCCATCAGCTCCGTACTTTGAAAGCATGGCCAAGGTGGTTGCCTTACACCCATGTGGTGTAAAACCTTCTGTGACAAAATCACCACCAATCAGGAGTTTTTTTTACTCCATTTGCCAACCTCGCCAGATGTCGTTGGGCGACTTGTCCAATCACCTATTTCGTCGGGTGCTGGTAGCAAAGGGCACATTGGGATCCACGACTTGAAGTCCAAACCAACTTTCTCTGGATGGAAATGAACGTCTTTCCCCATGAGGATTCTCCAACTGCTTTCAGAGGGGCAACTAAGGGTAGGTGAGAACCAAGACGGTTCCCTGTTGCCCTCATTTTTTGGGACGCCGAACTCATATCCAAGTACCCTAGGTGATCACCATCTGCATGTTCTGCCTCGTCCAAAGTGATGGAGGAGATCTTGCGTAAATCACCAAAGCGTGCTCGTGCAAAGACAGCAAGTCGAAAGACCCCAGCGGCATATCTGTCTACCAACGCAACGGACTCATCATTCAAGATATTTTCAAAGTGTTTGAGTGCTGCAACTGCTAGGACCGTTGCTTGTTTGCGCAATGGTCTGGCCTGCGCAGTTCCACGCAAGAGTCCAGCTACCCAAGCAGTCTCGAATGCACTTATGGTACAATCCAGGCCCATGACATGTTTTGCGAACGTCATCACTTCGACAAAGCTTGTATATCTGGAATGGGATTCAGAGTAATTCTTTAGGTATTTTACATGGTTCTTAATGAGCTCAGCAGTGGCTGGAAAAGGGGGCCTCTTGGCATCACTTGTAGCCCATTTCACATACTTTCTGATCTGCGCAAGACGCTGTTTGATTGTGCCCAACGACTTTCCGCCAAGTATATCCTTAGTTGTTTCTAATCGATCATCATATGTGAGCTCCCACATGTTCACACCAAGATCAAAGGACGAGTAATCAATTGATACCACTGCTTCCCATTTTTAAATGAGCATCGAGAAAACTTGTGCGACGTGATTCGAATGATATGGCATGTTCAAATGCAGTAGCCTTTGTGCTGAGAATCACTGCAGGTTCAGAATGTCCGACATCAAGAGGAGTGGGCTCCACATACCCTACCACTAAAGGCACTTGGAGCACAACAGACAATTCACTTTCACCAAAAACCATGGCTAAACCAGGCAATTCCCAAGGCATTGTAATGCTTGGCGGCATTGAATAAGTCACTTGTGCTCCAAACATTACCCGATGCATGTTGTCCCTCTCAACATCTGATAGGGTTCCAGACTGCGACACACCGTCCGGTCTCGAAATTTCATCGAGAGATTCTGCCACATTGGCCCCAGACGAATGCCCACTGGAGAATTCAGACCCCATGACTCAGCAGCGTCACCCCTAACAAAGGGCGATTGATGACCTGTCAGTTGTAAATGGAAATGAACAACATGAAAAATTTCAAGACATCAGGACATTGCAAACCGAAATTTTAACTTACTCAAATCTTAGAAGCGACTAAATGTTGCAGTGATCCTGAGGGACTTACAAAGATCCCCTTCCACAGCGGCACTAGCTTATCAACACGGGTTTGCCTCACATCTGGCTGATTCGACATGCTAGTCAATGCACTATTATAGACTCATAAAGCATGCACAACTATCTGGGGCGTGAGCATGAACCGCCCTAGCCCTCCGGAGAGACACGTTGTTTTGGCCCGACCGAATAATGAAACATGACTTGCATCTCAACATGACATGGTCCCACCAACACATGTTGAGTTAGGTGGATGTCCGTTTGGCCCCAGACCCAAGGATCCCACAGTTCAGCACCACTGCACACTGCCAAGTTGGTGAGCCTAGGGACCAGCAAATCAACACTGTCTAACATGAAGGCAACGTTGAAGGCAGGTCATATCCACATCGGATGGACTGCTAAACCACACCACGTCCCTTCGAAGTGCTGGCACACAGCCAATGAGTCGACCTAATGTGAGACATGCCAAGGTTCTTGGCGCATGCCATCTGTAACTGCAATCCACATCGGAGTGAGGTCTGCGCCTCATCAAGGAAGACCTAAGATGGGCATCGTTGGTTATGGCACGTATGCACCGCCCAGTCCACATCTGACTGTGCCACAAACATGTGTGAGGTATCACCAACACGTGGCATCCCATGATGAACTACAGGCATATGGGGTCCTGGCCTTGTCACATCGACAGCCCAAGTAAGAATTACAGAGGATGTAAAATTTCCGACACATTGACAGCATGCAACTGATAACACTGGAAAAATGGAAAGTACCGGAATGAGTGAGTCTTCGACCTGATTGACGCCCACGGGCTAGGAGAAATGGCTGCGAGAGCAGCGAGGATCAAGTATGTACAGTGGTTACATCACCATTGCTCATGTTGGTACATCACCACGATCCACACTTGTCACACTGACCAACCACTCTGCTCAAAATTTTCAGACGCCGAAATTCACCAATGACTAAAGTCTTACGCTATGGGCTCTCTGCTAGTGGAAGAAGGCCGTGTTCGAGTTTCCTAGACAGCCTCATGGCCAAGGTGCGAAAGGGATTGATGCTGCCTACAGAATCTACTGTGCAATCTAGAGAGAATGGCAACATGTCGAAAAAAAACAAGATCCTAAGGCACAAACACCAAAGTGCAAAACATCACCACCACATAGTCAAGCAAATAGGACTGTCCAAGGCTTTAATCTTTAAGGATGCTATATACTGCACGGTCTCACTGAAAGGACCCAGCTTCTCCCCCCAGCAGGCCTGGGTCTCAGCGCCAGTTGCCAAAGCGCGCCGCAAGCGCAGGGGTGCTTGCACAGATCGATTCGATCAGGATGGCCTGGTCCCCGCGCAGAGTGGCCACCGCTTGCTCCAAGTTGCCCCGGGCATGGTGCTCTCGGCTGAGGTTGGTCTCCAACTCACGGACCCCGTTCGTGACCGCATTCACTTGATACAGCGGGTCGGACATTGGGGGCCAGAGAAGCCATAAGGACACATCTGCCAGAGGATCATGCGGCGGGTCTGACATGGTCACCACTGGTTGGAATGGGAGGTCGCAAAACTGTAGGGCACAGCGACGGTACAGGCTTTGGTCTCCGATCGCCAAGCCATACTGAAATCCCAGGCCCAACGACTCATCCCAAGGAATCCATGCCTCTGCCAAGTCCTGAAGTGCGGGAGGACGAGAGTGGTGATGTGGGAACTTGATGGGCAAGATGTGGTCGTTGATGGAGCACTCGGTGTCTGCAGGAATGGGGAGGTACTGCAGCACGTCGTTGTCACTTTAACTTTCCTCGGGGAAAACGTGGTCAGAATTGAACACTATGTCTTTCCGGCCCCGTGCATCTATATAGTTATGGTCGAACCCGCTCCCGTCAACCAGACATTAAGCTAGGCATATCTATGAGTACCGACTGGCGGGCCAAAATTCAACATCGACTGGCGGGCCAAAATTTAACATTTTGTTTGGTGTAAGTCACTAGGTCGTCAATTTTTCCGAAAATTGAACATGCAAATTTTTTTACGCTATATACGCTATGCAATAAGCAAAATACGGACGCAGTTTTTTTTCTCATGTTCGTTCAAATTTTCCACGCCTGTCCCGCGAGCATGGGGATCACCAGCGTGTGTGGCATTTTCAGCATTTTCTCTTTCGAGCATTGAATTCCATCGCCGCAGCACCGCCCATGAATATATCATTTCATGTGGTGCGGTGTCTTCACTATATGCAATAATACTTGCTTCATCAAAGTATAGGAAGCAAGTGTAAGTGACATCGCTCTGCCACGTGGTTTGTGCGATCAGTTTTTCGGCCCGCAATGTCAAAAATCGATTTGTCAATTGCTTCAAATGATGGAGTGGTTGTTCCCTGTATATGATGTGTGTGTGCGCGCGCGCGGCCTCGCATTGGATGAGGCTCTGGGCAGAAATAGGTGTGCTTGGATCCCGGAATGCTGTGGCAGCAAACTGTTTGTAACGCGCACACCAAATTCTAGTTCACAAACGAAATTGATTCATAGAAATCTGTAAAAACCATCGGTTCACATTGCGTGTGTCCATGGGCGTTCTGATTGTGAATTCGTGCATGGCATAGTTTTGTCCTATTAGATGGGTGATGGATGGATGGATAAAGTGATAGATAGATGGATGAAGGGACAGATAGACAGATAGACAAATAGACAGATAGGGACAGAGATGGATAGACAGATCAAGTGACCAATACGTAGATAGATAAATAGACAGATAGATAAACAGATAAAAAGACATATAGACAGATAGATAACCCGAGACTCCAACCATCTGTCGATCCATCAGTGGGTTCGCTCTGCCATCCATGATTCACAACAACCAACCTCTCTTATAGGTTTCCTATTCTCGAAACTTCCGCCATGGCCTTGTGCGGTACTACTGGGTATGGGAGGTTTTGTGGCAAGCGCATGTGCCGGTGGATGAGCCTTGTCGCACAATGCTGCACTACGTTGCAGGATTCGCCACAGGAGCTGTTGCACCATGTTGCGCCAGCCCAGAGCGAACTCAGATGAATACAGCCAGCAAGAACACTCGCAAGAAATTCATAAAACTTCGGCTCGAAATAGCGCAGTTTGACGGTGTGAGCTCTGAACACCAGAGTTCGTTATAAGCGCCA
Organism: Symbiodinium sp. clade C Y103; assembly: GCA_003297045.1. Lineage (NCBI taxonomy): Eukaryota > Dinophyceae > Suessiales > Symbiodiniaceae > Cladocopium > Cladocopium sp. clade C. The sequence continues at coordinate 142,062 of BGPT01000573.1, read as the reverse complement.
GTCGTTTTAGGTAATCTCTCTAGTTGGCACACGCTTGGTATACGGCCGCGTACTTATGTTCAATTTAGGGTCATTTCGTCCTGCAATTTACAGCACGCTGTCGTTTCTCGCTGTGCCTATGGCCCGTTTTTTACCCTCTTTCGTCCTGCAATTTACAGCATTTTGTTGTTTTTCGCTGCTTTTATGGCCCCTTTTGGCAATTTTTTTGGTCTGACAACGCCATGGTTCGTCATGGGTGGGGTGGGTTGGGGGTGGGGGGTGTATGAACGTCCCTTGGCGCTGTCACCTACGTGATGCTCGGTACCTTAGATGCCACGTTGTGGATGGGGTGGCCTTGGCACTGTCACTTGCGTGATGCTCGGTGCCTTAGATGCTACGTTATAGATGGGGTGGGTTGGGGGGTGGGGTGGGTGTAATAACATACCTTATTCATGTAACTTTCAGTAACGTCATAATTTTGAGCTAGCCATTACGCCATAGGTGAAAAAAGATGTTACCTTCCTCATGTAAGTTTGAAGTACGTCGTGAGTTCTGAGTGTCAACTACGTCATAAGTTCTTACGGTCTTGCCTTCCTCTCTTGAAAAACTGATAAAAAGAAAGATGCAGTGCTCACTTGCAGTAGTTTGGGACAGGTGAAAAATCACAAACGTCAAAAGAAACGACGATTTTTGCTGAAATTCCAATGATGTGCCACGGCCGTCTGTCAAGCGTGGACCCTCTAGTTTCTAACGCCATCGACATTTTGCTTGCCAATCTCGCCACCCGCTTAAGTTCCCGTTGGAAGCCTTTCAAGTTTTGAACATCGTCTTGTGCGTTTGAACAACACTGAGTCAAGATGAATCTGATGAATCAAGCATGTTGCATCATGTTGCATCATGTTGCATTCTTTTCTTGTCATGACCATTAGAAGCTGCGCCGGGTGGCGGTCGGACAGTTGGCCAAGGACAATGAAGGACTTTAAGAGCTGAGGTTACGTGCTCCCGCGCAGTGTATCTGTGGAACCCGGTGGCTCTGAACGTGACGGATTCACATCGGTTGGTTTTTGCACTCTGTTTAGGTCAGGAAACAGGGTGACAAAATTTGTGAGTAGGGTTCGGGGTTCCATCGGGTTCCAATGGGCACTTGACAATTGAATACTGAAGCATGCTTGTAGCTCGAATGCATTGATGTACGAGAGGCATTGCGCAGTCTCCCAGCACTGTTTTTTCGCTCGGGCAGCTCACAGAGTCTGTTGACAGTCGCACTCAGCGTCTGAACTTTCCTAGACTTCTACATCTATGCCAAAAGCTGCGCCAACTGCGGATGCCTTTCTGAATCAAACAATTAGTCTACCAGGCACCTTTCTGGGGGAAAGACAGCTGTGTAGATATGTGTGGGATTATGATGGATTCTGCAAATACTGCTGTCATGATACTTGTCAAGCTACCTGTCTGTTTCGCAGCACAGCAAATTTGCATTTGTGACACTGGCAAACAGCTCGGTCTTGGCCTCGCAGCCAATCTCAGTCTGGCAGATTCATCTCATTTGTGTCCTGCACAGGGGTTCCAACGAACAGCAACATGATTTCAGGGTACTATAATATACAAATCAAGAGTGATATCAAGAAATAGGCATACAAAGGAATTGAAAGAGATATCGAATATCAAAACATTTCGGCGACTCAGAGATACAATGAGATAGACTGATGTGTTGCATACGATACACTCCATTTTGAGAAGGAGGAAGTACAGTAAGCATCACGTTGCATGTGTTCATGTCCTAATCAAAATTATGCAACTCAACCACTGATCCACAGGTCTGCGAAGTCTTTGAGGTACTATCAAGTGACTTTGAAAGCTAGGCAAATCAGCTCCAGACGTTACCTTTCTATCCCTCAGCGGGGTTCTACGTTTCCAAACACGTCCAACTTGCAACCACAGAAGGCAGCCCTGCGGCCCTGCGCGACCGGTCCGCATTTTGCAGCACTTCCGTGAAGAGTTGGTTCATCTGTTGAACCACCAAGTTCAGGTCCTCCCAGCAAAATGCAAAGGCAGTCGAAAATGCGAACCATTTTGCAGTGATCGTTAGTGATCTGTAGAGACCTTTGGTGCAGGTCGGGTACTCCCAGGCTGATACCATTCACTTTTCACTGGCATTGCAGCATCGCACTCTCCATTCCTTCCATTCCTTCCATTCGTTCCATTTCTTCCATTCCTTCCATCTCTCTACGCCATGCCGTCCAGTACGCCCAATCGGTCCCCCAGCTTGGCACCAAGGCGACCCCAGGCACGGTCAAAGTCATCTGGTCCGACCTAGGTCAAGCAAAATGCTCTGCAAAGCAGCACGAGCTCCTCTCCGCTCCTCTCCACGTCTTTAGGTAAGAAGCTTCAATTTTGCTGACTAGATGATGTGCATACACAAAGCGAGAAGAATTAAAAAAAGGAAAGAAGATGAAAGCAGCTGCTGAAGAAACGGAATGGAAGGGTACGGCATCAAATGTGCAGAATGTGGCAACAAGACAGCTGAGACTTGTAATGTCTTCAAGTCACAATCTGCTGCATCCAATTATACAAACTAATAAATATGTACATAATAATAACGTATATATATCATATATATATACAATATACAATGTATATATATATATATATATAAAGAGTGAACCGCCTTTTTTCGTTCCGCTTCACAGCAAAGTGGTCGATGAAACAACTGCGAAGATGTCACTTTGGGACATTCGAAAAAGGATCCCCCCNAAAGAGTGAACCGCCTTTTTTCGTTCCGCTTCACAGCAAAGTGGTCGATGAAACAACTGCGAAGATGTCACTTTGGGACATTCGAAAAAGGATCCCCCCCCCGGTACAATCCTTCCACTGCACACAGGGGCCTCAAGGATCATATTAAAAGTACAGGATACCCCCCTAGGGGCTGGCCAGTCCCTAACACCCTAGGACCACAGGGCTCCTAAGATCATCTCCGTGGTTTTCTAGCCTTTTTTGGCTGTTGTTTCCTGATGTTCCTCACTTTCATGGCCTTTTTGGCCTGCTTTCNGACCACAGGGCTCCTAAGATCATCTCCGTGGTTTTCTAGCCTTTTTTGGCTGTTGTTTCCTGATGTTCCTCACTTTCATGGCCTTTTTGGCCTGCTTTCGGATTGGTTCAAAGGGAAAAAGAAAAAAGGGGGGGAAGGGAATTTGAACCAAATCCTACAGGAACATTCAACGACGTTTAACTCTTTACCCCCGGGGTCGGGATAGCAAAGAGTGAACCGCCTTTTTTCGTTCCGCTTCACAGCAAAGTGGTCGATGAAACAACTGCGAAGATGTCACTTTGGGACATTCGAAAAAGGATCCCCCCNGACCACAGGGCTCCTAAGATCATCTCCGTGGTTTTCTAGCCTTTTTTGGCTGTTGTTTCCTGATGTTCCTCACTTTCATGGCCTTTTTGGCCTGCTTTCCACGTCCCCCTGAACTGCCTTTAGGCGGCTCAAGGGTTTGGTATGCTCTGGGGGTAGAGCGGTGTAAGGTATGGTGAAACGGAGACAGTCGGACTTTAAGGGGTTGAATTTGCATCTCAGCCAGAGTAGCCAAACTTTCATTGAGGTACAATCTTGCCGTTCGGGCAGCTTGCCACCTACCCATAACCATGACTCGGTCAAGGCTATTATACTTGGAAAAGTACCAAGTAGCCCCGCCTCTGCGGAGAGAGTAGGGTCTAAATTCAAAATCAGTGAGCCGTAGTTCTTGCAAGCCCTGAGCAAATGTAGCTCTCCATTGAGCAGGTGACGAACAAAAAGTCTGCAAATCTGAGCTGAACTCCATCCAGCGACGCAGGAACCGGATGGCCAATTCATGGGTAAGGGTTATGCTTTCAGCAACGCCCATTCTTTTTCCACCTTTGGTGAATCCCAGGGTTATGACCGCCACCCCGCTTTGAACTGAAAAGGAAATATGACGTTTTTGGATGGTGAGGAGCTCCCCGGTGCGCAAAATACCGTAGAATCCTACCAAAAGACTGACCGCGAAACTGAAGCGCTGCTGCATGAGCGCCCATCCCACTAAACAATGAAGGATAAATTCCGGGAATGGCGGTGCCCTAGAGGGTATCTCATGGGTGTGCCATGTCTTCAGGAGGCGCCACGAAAATTGAAGCAACCCCTTCAAACGAGGGTTGTGGTCTTGCAAGGATGCTAACGTATCCGAGGCTAAACCTCGCCCCGCACCAGTGCGCCACAAATGCTCCAAATATTCTGCTGCTAGGGGGTCAATGCGATCCCGCTGGAGAGGCAGTTGCAAATTATTGTCACGAAGAAACTGTAAAAAAGCTGTGAGAGCCCGATCATATCTAGCTCGGGTGGCCGGCTGGACCGTGAGCTGTTTTAGTGTGCCTAGTGCTTGCCTTTGCTGTGCCCGCACTCTAGGGTTGCGGTTCTCAAGAACGACCTTTGGCATGACGAAACTTTGTCCTAACCGACCATCGGCTCGGCTTATCAGCCGGATTCTGATCGGTATGGACGTAACCAAGGACTAATGAGACCCCTGAGGCGAGCAACAAGGCGTTCAACCGGCACACTGATCGGCGTAGCTTCTTCGAGGAACTCCGTCCTCGACACACGGAGTGGAGGCAGACCATAGAATCTGTCAAATGCAACATTTTGCAATGAAAAGCTTTGGTCTTTTCAATCCGGTAGCGGATTGTCGCCTCCAAAGCCCGCATTTCTAAACAGTTTATGTGTTCCTTTCCTAATTTCCATTGCCAACCTGAGATCACTTTCCACCGCCAAAGGCGGGCAGGAACGGTCTGCCGTAGACGTTGATACGAGTTGATCTGGTCTGTACTGGAAATAAGGAGAATGTCCTCTCCTTTTGTGCTCACAAGCTTGGACAAAAGCGCCTCCAAATTGTAACCAGAATTCTCCGACGACGTGGTCCCAACCACGGGGCGCAAGGTACGGCGAGTGAGCCGACTTCGAACATCTAACGACTTGTTGGGATCCAGACGATCCATGAGTTGTTGAGGCGACAACGTGTCCGACAGACCCATGGGTCCCAACAGCTGACTAAGCAGCCACCCCACGACTGGAATGCACCAGGCATTTCCCACCAGTGTATGGCGGGTATCCACATGCAATGCACCTTTTCGTTGTGATTTGGGTAAACAAGCCACCGTGTAGCCAACAGGCATTCCCATCATGAACTCCTTCTCCTCGATGTTGGGTAGGCGAAGCGTACCCTTCCGATTTTGTACACAATTGGCCGGAAGGTATTGATATGGGGGATATCGATGTTGGTCTTGTGTCCATCGGGAGATGGTGTCATGGTCACAATGCTGGATCCCTGCAGGGCGATGCCCCGGATGCAATCGCGGCCGTGAGGTGGTAAAGGTCGGGAATGCCCGCAACTGATCCACCTTTTCCCATCCCGGAGATAGGAAGTCCTTCAGGTCCACATCCGCTGTCAGGGTGATCCGGTCCCCGTCAATATCCACTCCAACCCCGGTGGACAGTTCCCACGTTACCCAATACAACCGTGGTCTTCGGCACCAAGTCATGTTCTCAGCGTCAATCTCCCAGGGGGAATCCCCGAAACTGGCACTCATACACGCGCGATCTTTGTTGTCCATAGATGCTACCGACTCCATCAGACCGTGCACGGGACACCAAGAGAAGTGCTTCTGCAAGAGCTCCTTGATGCGCTTGACATGAACAAACAAGCAACTCCGTTCATCCGCCAGTGCGCCTCGGCGATCGGCGTTCAGCCCTGAGACCCCTTGGCAGGGTGGGCCGGCGCCCAGCAGGACCAAGTCCACTTGGCCATACTTCAGGGACCATCCCCGAACATCATCTTCTGTAATCGAAGCCACATCGTTGTGCATGACCGTCCCCGGAAAGTTGTACTCCACAACGCGTTGACCTTCCACCTGTTTTTCGACCGACACATGTCCTGCCACGTTGGCACCTACCAAATCAAGGGCCGCCCGGAGACAGCCGACGCCGTCAAAGAGACCAATGCTCAAAATGCGGGGCCTTCCATCCAAAGGATTTCCCTCTGGTCGTAGCTGGCCCTGGGCTACCATTTCACCTGCAGGGCTTAACCCCGTACTGCAGCACATTCCCCCGCCAGAAGTTGAAGCGTCACTGCAAGACACCTGCTGTTTCATTGGCAGCCTAAAATCCATCCGACACAGACCTATGAGACAAACACAACGAAGGATCTCCAGCTTTACCAAACCAGGGATGGCCAACTTATGGCGCCCCGCGGAGTTGAACGATTCAATGAAAGTCCAACAAGCATTAAGAGACCCCAAAATCTGTCTACGAAAGGTGGTGAAGTATACCAGGCCACCACAAATGACTTGCACTTGTCTCTGACTGCAGTGCGAGAGCTGGCAAAACAAGAGGGCCATCACCGTGTACTTGACAAGTTTCGACCCTTTAGGGTATGCCATACCACGGTCTCCATCCGCCATGGCACCTTGAACTTCCGCCAGAACCTGACGGCTCACAGTCTTCCCCGTGTGGCGTGGCATCCCCACGGCCAAGTACGACCCACGGAGTCCTTCAACTTCAGGGGCCACCCCCCCGGAAAATTCCGTCAAGGCTTCTCTGGGGAACTTCTCCAAGAGGTCGTAGTTGTCGAGGTAAACTCTCCAGGCAGAGCTAGTGTCCGGGAGCGGGAGGTCCTTTCTGATCTCGCGGCTAGGGAGGTCTCGAACAGGACGAGGCACTGATCTGCTAACCAAGACCCGATGCACATGTTGTGCGATCCCTACGGAGTTGAGGAACCCCATTGGCAACACTACTGCTGCCAGAAAGCAAGATTCTGCGCAACCGTCAGGCTTTAGTCCTTCTGGTACAGGTCGATTGAATGCTAAGTACGGCATCCAAGAAGACGGCAAACTCAAAGTGTAAAAGAAACATCGCACATCTTCGGAAGACACTAGGAGGCCTTCCGTTGGCTCAAGGCTGAACGGATGCATACCTAGCCAATGCGGCAATCCGCTGATATCACCAGCAACCCCCATGCATAGGGAGTTAAGCGGTACCAGATTCATTATCAACCTATACACAGGAGTTCCATTGTGCTCTTCGCCCTTCTCCACTCCAAATAAACCGTTCAGGAGCGAGCGCCCCCGGACTTTAAACACCTCTGACTCAGGTATGACTTTGCATACCTTGGCCGCCACTAGCTTAGCAGCTACTTCTGGCCAATCCTCGTCACTTACCATGACACGACTGTTCTTGATTTCGGGCCACTCCCCTTCAGGTTTCAAAAACTGTGGGAAGTGATCTACATAAAACCGACAACCCTGCTCACAAACATCCCGCAAACTGACATTGCCGATCTCCTTTGGCAGTGCCGGTCCGATATTGGCCCAACAAAAAGATCTGGCCGTCTTCACCTCTTCCCCCTTGTAATCAATAGTCCGACATCTGAAAAAATCTTTCCAATCGAATTCATCCACCGTGTCTTTAATCTCAGACAACCGGTGGACATCATGCAAAAAACCCTCTAATATGTTCATATGACATTTAGAAAGATCACCATCATAAAAAAGCGGCCCCCCCCAAAAAGAGTTGAGAGCCAGACAAATCGAAACAACCCAATCCACCTCATCATCACTTGCCGAACAAAAGAAACAGGAAATACGGCCCCTAGAAGTGGGAAGAGGAAAAATGTCAGTTGACTTCCCCCTCTCCAAGGACTGGCTGTGAAGCAAAACTCCTAGGAACCTTTCCTTTACCAGTTTTCCCATCTGCCCCAAGCGCATTTCCAACGGTGGTTCTTTTTTGCGCAAAGCGATGGATGCCTCGGATTCTTGAAACTCACCCCTCAACGGTGTGCCGGCACAGGTGGCCAACGGAGGGTCGGACATGACTCCCGGCCGCTCAGCACAGTTTGAAAAAATTGCCTTCTCTGCCAAAGGCCCATGATATCGTGGAAAAAACTCCCTCATAAGCACCGTAGATCTTGACCTTCTCTCAGGGGCAACCTCCCCCGTCGGAGTCTCGATCACACTGCTGGGTTTGAGCTGCCCTTCTTTTGGTCCTCGCCTTTCTTGCCCTCGTTCTTGTTCTTCCCTTTGCCCCGGGCTTCCTTCCCTTTGTAACTCTGTCGGTCGTCTCGGACTCCTGCTTTGCCTTTCCCTTGTGCTCCTGCTGATGGGTAAGCTCCTCCCCCAAAAGCTTTCGCCTCTTGCTGCCTCTCTCGCTGAATGATGGCCAGCTCCTGGCGACTCGGCAGAATCGACACCTCGGAAGGAATGACCTCCAGGCGTTGGCTCACCTGGAACGAGGTGCCATTGGCCTGGAGCTCCAGGCCCTTGATTCTTTGGAGTCCAATATCCAGGGCCAAAGGGATGTTTCCCTCCAACAGGGCATCTATCACGCTGCAATGCGTGAGAAGCTCCCGGGCCATGGCTCCACTGATTCGTCGAGAAAGTACCTGGCGGAAATAGCGGACCATCTGGGGTGTCCACTGTCGGCCACTCGAAATTGTGTCCCCCATGTCTGACGACACCATCCGGTTGATACCTCTCAGGGCCTCCCCCGCCAGCAGTCCAGGGTACCTCTCTGAAACACCCCGTATCTTCAACTCGTCCCCAAACAATGGGGTGAAGTCCTCTTTCAGGCCCAGCCCCCGGGATTCTTCGGAGGAATCTGCCTGGCTTGAGCTGCTCCTCTTTTTCTTCATGAACCTCCGGGCTCGGCGCTGCACCTTCTTCCTGACTCGGCTTGACAAGTCCAGGGCGGTGCCCCGAAACATCCTCCTCTGACTCACTCGTCCCCCCTCTGTACTGGAGGACGAACTGGAGCTGCGGTGTTTCGAGGGCTTGTCCCTCGCCTTCCGATCTCCCCTGCCTCTTGCGCTGGCAGGGCTGGCCCCCGGTGACCTCGGCCTCTTGTCCTTCTTCTTTTCTCTTTCCGGACTGGCGGAAGGACTTCTCTTCTTCTTTTTTCGATCCTTCTTCTTTTTCTGATCTCTCGATCTGTCTCGACTCTTCCCCGGCTTTTTTATGTGATCCTTCTTCAGGGGGCTCTCCTCTCTCAGGGCTCCCTCCCCGCGGGCATGTTCGGCCTCTATCTTCTTGAGTCTCTCTCTCAAAGCCGCATTCTCGTCGTTGGGGTCTGGCTGAGGCAACACTGCTCGAAGGTTCGTGGCCCATCCCACGGCCTCTAGCTCGGCTAGTGTCACTTGATGACACTCCAAAACGTGGACCAATCCTTCCCCCTCCAGTTCCTGACGACAATCCGGAGGGCACAAATGCCAGCGACTGATGGGATTTTCCAGGCTGGCCCATTGCACCAGAAGATCTATGGTGGTCCCCGTCAGCCTCACAGAGATCATCCTCCGACCTTCTTCGTTTTTCTCTTCTTGAACCTCTCGATGACCGTAATAAAGGGCTTCTGTGCCTATTACCCAATCTCCTTGGCGAAGAGCTGGAGGATGTTGACCGCCCACTGGAGCTTGTGCTGGACGTTTGATTCCTCCAGGGTTTCTTCCCCGTCGATCTCCTCTGGTATTGAGGGCTGCTGCTCGAGCCCGACCGGAAGCCGCCGGTCGACGTAACGCCACCTTCGGCGCCATGGCTACCACCTCCCGGCACCACGTCCACGGCCACGGTCAAAGCCGTACCGCTCCCTGAAGTCGCGTCCCCGAAGGTAATGGTTGTATCCCTTGTCCTTTTTGGGCTTATCTCTCTTGATGGGCGTTCTGTCACGCCACTCAGTCTCTCTTTCCCGAGCGAAACCCGGTGGGCTCCTAGACGGCGATCTGGGGACTCGCTCGTCCTCCCGTGCCGGGGAATGATGACTGACGTCTCTTCGTCGCGATGGACTCCTCCTGTCCTCTCTCGTTGGGCTCTCCTCTGATTCCTCGTCTCTCTCTCTCTCTCTCCTGTTCTCAGGCTCTGTCTCCTCAGGCCGCTCCTCCTCAAGCGGTTCCTTTACTCTAGATTCTTCTCTTTTCTTCTTCCTCTCTCGGCTCCTATGGGTTTCACCCTCTTTCTCTCGCCGCTTCTTCTTCTTGTCCTTTTTCTTCTGTTCACTCTTAGACCTGGCAGGGCGTGCCCCCGATGCCTCTGGTTGCTCTTCTCCTTCTTCTGTCTTGACCGCAGGGGCTTCCCCCGCCTCACTCTTCTTAGGCGCAGACGACCTCTTAGACACGGGGGTCAACCCCGGAGCTTTGACCTCTACTGGATCAGGGGCCCTTCCCCCGGTACGAGCAAGGGGCAATCCCTCGGACAGTGAAGCCCCTAAGGCCAGATTTTCCTCGAACTCCTCCACGAAGCCCTCGACCTTGTCCAGAGTCCTGGTCAGCAGCCTCAAGAGTGTGGAACTCTCGGCCGCTGGGTGCCGGGTAAGAATCACCCGGTTAAGCCTCTGGAGCGTATGGCACACAGCACAGGTCCCAGAGCTACCTATGGGGAGTTCGAAACGGTCACGGCAGCTACTACAACTCATCCAAATTTGAACCAAATCCTACAGGAACATTCAACGACGTTTAACTCTTTACCCCCGGGGTCGGGATAGCATAGACATAAAGATAAATATTGCAGAAAGCACGTTGCCCCATATGATGTCATGTGCTTTACATGTCAAACATTTGTCAATCATTTTGGAATCTTGCAGACATGAAGCACATTTTCT
>BGPT01000573.1:66290-123465 GCA_003297045.1 Symbiodinium sp. clade C Y103 | reverse complement strand
TCGTGAAGCGGAAGGGGTAGCTTGAGTCTCAACCGTTTTCATTTCTTCAAAGTTGCAAGGCCCTATCGGTCCTGCAAAGGGGGAGTGCAGAAAGCACGTTGCCCCATGTGATGTCATGTGCTTCAAATGTCAAACAATTGTCAATCATTTTGGAATCTTGCAGACATTGAGCACATTTTCTATCCCAATTCAAGAGAACTGTATATCCAGCTGTGATCGCCAGCTGCCCTTTTTAGATCTCAAGATAAAGCTGGTTTGCNCAGACATTGAGCACATTTTCTATCCCAATTCAAGAGAACTGTATATCCAGCTGTGATCGCCAGCTGCCCTTTTTAGATCTCAAGATAAAGCTGGTTTGCCAGCGTGAAAAAGCCTGAGGAGCGCTTTGCATTTGGTGCTGAGGTGGGATCAGAAGGGGACAGAGAGGTTCGAACCATCAGCAGCAGCGATCAACCCAAAGTATTTCTTTCCCCGGTGCCAACCATTTGTACAACCCCTGCTTCAGCACCAGGGGAATGGCCAGAAAGTCCCATGCTCCTTAAGCTGGCTTTCAAGGAAGAGAGTCAACCACACCATGTCACAACGGTCCCCTTGTGCAGGGCAACCGAATCATATCCAGCAAGTGGTGCAAATACGCTCGCAAAAAAATTATCATTGATCGAATAAATGACCATTACCGATAGGAAAAACATCGTCCTAACTCAATTTGCTGGGGGTCCACGTTAAATTTGGGGTGCAACCCAATCTCCTTGACCTCATCCCAATCATCTCCAGTCCCACCAGGTTGCCGCACACATGAGCCGCCCTAGAGAGGAGATGGATGAAGCATCTGCGAATGCCAGCATCGATACCTGGGGTGATATCCCTACCACCTGGGAAGTTGATGGGAAATTCATGGGGAAATTTGATGGGAAAATCCCAAGAACAATTCGCTGATGAAGCCCACCCTAAGGGACCCTTTGTTGGGAACCACCGCTGCAAACCACCTCTGGAAACCAGCTGCCAGAGACCCGGACGGCTCTGCGGTGGAATCTTCAGATGGTTCCAACCACGTTTCTCCTGGGAGACGTGCGGCGATGCTCAGGTGGGGTTGGTGGAAATTGGGGTAGGCTCCAAGTGGCACAAACTTGGGAGCCGCTTTGAGTGACGAAACCCATGAATTTAGACAGAAGGCGGAAGCCATACCATTTGGACATAAGTCAGGATGCAGCTGTTGGTTTGGGTTGGCCGCATCCATCCAACACTTGGAGAGTGTCCTCCGGTGTGTCTTCCGTCAGATACACGTCGTCCTTGGCCTTAGGGCTGCTGGCTGTCAGGCTCACTCGGTTGGGATTCCCAAGAATGAAGGAAACTCTGGTTTTAAGCCACTCCCCAATTTTGGGAAACGTCCACAGTCCCACCCTGTAGGGTAACATCGCCGCCGTCCACTGAATTTGTTGTCATTCTGCAGCTCTGTACCCGGACTCCAGCAGATGGCGCCAGGAGCGTTGGGAAGGCTTTCCTCACAGCAAATGATTTCATCTTTCCCAGATACCAACTTACAAAAGCAGCACATCCCCATGTTTTTGCTTCACTCTTTGGCTGCCTTCACTTCTCGAATCATGGAGATTTTCACCTCCTGAGGCCCCAACTCGGAGATGCGAAGCACATCGGGCATGTGCGGAGGTAAGCAAGGCCTCAGGTCACTGCGAATGCCATGTTTCAGGCATGGATCATGATGGGATTCCAGGGGATGTCAGTTGCAACCTGAGGCACTTGTTGCCATGGCAATTGAGGCATCTTGAAACCCCTTTGGCAAGGTCTAGCAAAGGCAAACCCCAAACTGTCTGTACCCCAAACCCCAACCATGACTTAAAGATCCCAACAAGAACAAGAACTGGAATAAAATTTGTTCCATGGTGGCAAAATTTGTTCCAGCAATTTGCGATTGCTTCATGTTGCCTCCATGGCCACTGGCAACTCATCCTGGGTCGCCCCAACGAGGTGCTCACCGAGCTCAACAGGAAGCAAACGGCCAAGGCCTGCAAGTGATCTGCTTGGTGGTTGAGCCATCTAGAAAGCATGGCGAGTCATGCAGTCATGCCGAAATCGGATTTGAGAAAAGATGTTCTACAACACGAAAACGGATCGTTCGATACCACCGATTGAAGCTTCATGCAGGTTTCCAGATGACCACAACCAATCATCCACCTCAAAAGGCTCTGGAGACTGCCGAAGGATTCGCACCAACCTGAGATTCACAATCTGCAGGAAATCGATGAAATCAAGTGCAAATCAACCGAGTTCTGAGGGATCATTGAAACTATACTGTTCTGTTTTCTGTTTATGACATTTCTAAACTTGCTTCCAAGATGCATTGGCAGTAGATCCACACACACGAAGGAGTCGAACTGAATGTCCGTCGCCTGGTACAGAACGCAATGGAAATGATCTGGAATCGGTGGATGTATCATAACAATATTCATTCACTCTTAGGTCTGTCGTAGTGTCATGTCCGAACAGATATGATTCTATGATCATAATCATATGAAATCATATGATCCATGATATGAATGATATGTTCAACTCCAATGATATACTAAAAGTAGGTAGTGATGTGCAAACGTGGCAAGCCTTCTCCACGAAGACATCTGCTTTTGGAGCCTCCTTCACCTGGCACAACACGAGGATCGTCTACAATTTGGATTCCCTTCCGGCTATTTATCATAGCTATGGAAATTTAATATGTTACTATAGGTAAATCATCCATATACGGGCCATTTTCCATAGCTATGGAAAATAACCAGAGGGTATGTGTTCATCTTTTTCCATCGTAATTACAAGTTTCCACTGTTCATGTCGAACTGAATCTAGGTTCGATATTTTGCCACGATCGCCTCATAGTACCCAGGTTTTGAACTGGTGAATTTTCAGCCGCCCCGGCACTCTCCGTCAGGGTTCTCGCATCAAGGCTAGAACCAATGCCTCGTAATTACCCTAGCAGCCCTAGCAATGGAAGACCCGTTGTCATTAATAGATGATTTTCCCAAAGAAAAAATGGTGACTTCCCAGTGCCAGAAGAGAATTATCAGAGGGCATCGGGTATCCAAAGACGTTTGCACCCTCAATCCACGGACCATCAGAGCCTGCACAGTTGCCAAGGCCGTCAAGAAGGCTAAACACCACCTGGATGGGTCGCCACTAGATCATTGCGTGCCAAGCAATAACCCTTGAGTACACAAATTTGACATAGTCTATTCCCAACCTTCAGTGGATATTACATGCTATTACATGCACCCACAGTAATTTTAGCTATAGTTATACCGTATCAAATATATCATAGTCACATGTCACATGCTGGATAAAACTATATATTATATATATATATATACATACATACAATATATATATATACATACATTACTGTAGCATACTGTAGCTATATCACTATATCATATACCATATCATTTATATCATCACGCATCTATTTAATATCATGTTCCATGTCAACATAACTACATCATAGTACCATTGCTATTATCTTAGTACTATGTTAATGTACCTATTCCTTCGTAATCCATCAGTGCCAGGCTCCCAGGCTGCATTCGCCCGCGGCTGTCCAACTTGGGTCCAATGATGGGCTCGTCCTCGTCCTGCATGGAGCGACCAGTGCGACCACGAGATCTGAGTGGTGTCATTCCCAACTTTGGGGTTGGTTAATGTTGGTGAGTGCTGGTTGATGTTGGCTAATGTTGGCTTAATGTTGGTTGATGTCTTGGTTATAGTTTTAGATTACCTCCAAATTGCTGTTGGTTTCTACTTTTGGGTTTGGGATGCATTCTGGACGAATTGTACAGAGTTGGACCCAACACAAGATGGTTCGAGGATAGTTGCTTAGAAATGTTGGACCAGCAAGTAGGTAGTCATTTCTCACCTAGTTCTTGTGAAAGAGGCCTTGTTTGGCAAGACTGACTAGCATGACTATGATGGTTAGGTCAGGATCATTGCCGACTATCATGCATATGAATGATAGCAACATTTAGATACATGGGTGTCCATCAAACATATCGAATGCGTAAAGTGATTTTGCAGGGCGAGTAGTCAAACCGCTCAGCAAATCCGTGCCTCCTCCCCACATGTCTTACATTCCAACGCATCCCCAAATGGTCTTTGCACTGCTCTCCTCATCGTTGTAGCCTTCAATCTTCTGCCTTGACACCGTGGCAGCAATTCCAAGGTGCAACATTCAGGCTGAAGTCGAGGCTAAGTCGAGGCTAAGGATCAGAATGTCACTGATCATTTCATCTAAGGATCCCCGGGTGTGTCATTTCGTTCAATCTTCAGAAAAATCATTCATTGATTCATCCATTTCCAGGGTGCGAAACGAATCACCAAAAGGCTATCCCCCAGGTGACTTGGACGAGCCATGCGTCCTGAAGATGGAAAGTGGGCTGATCAATTGACTCCCAGCCACTGGGACATCCACGCAGGCTGCAGCTAAGGCTGAGACATGTCAGATTCCAGTCCAGCCTGTCAGCCATGAAAGAGATTGATTTCAAATGTCTGGTTTCCTACACGTGTTCCTCTAGAACATGGCCATCGGGTGCCAACAAAGCATCAAAGAAACATCAGAAGATGTGACCCTGTGATCAGATCTGCGATCATTTTGAGAAAACTCTTGAAGTCACCCCTTGCAACTTCCCGACTCTCTGGGCATCCGCTCGACAGCTTGCTCCAGCAATCTGGCCTTGGCTTCCAGATTTTGATCCCAGAAGCATGACGAGGCAGTCATCACAACTTGAGGAAAGCCGTGGATGTGGTCCACCGTTCTGAGGCAAATATCAATCAAGTATCCAAGTCATGATTTCAGACTTCATAGCATGGCTTTTGCTTTGTTTGAAGACATGCAAGGAAACCGATCAGTTGCATGAAGTCAAATCGCAAACACGATATTCCCAAAGATTTCAGGTTTCAGTGAAAATGGAGCGTCATCTGTCAATGACTTCAATACATGTTTAAGGTGACGTTTTCCACCTCAGAAACTATGGAACTTCAATGGGTCCCCGCACCACTCGCAGATGGATCTGACGACTCAACATGGGCCCTTGCACCTCAGAAACGACTCAAAATCGGTGTTGAAAACAACGAGGCGTGTGCCCTTGGTGTGCCTGAAAGTTTGTTGTTCATGGGCCAACCTTGACTTTGTTTCCATAGATATGGATAGATATGGCTGGTGTCCAGGGTTTCGGCTCGGTTCGTTGCAACAAAGGCGTTCTTCTTTCAAGGTAGGTGAACTCCGTACCCAAATCTGGGGACAAGCTGTGGGCTGCCCGACTCGTCGACCACCCTCAATTGCCAACTTGTACAGCACGGGCATGTAGAGGGTGAACCTGCAACTCACTGTGAAACTCAGGGTGCTTTCGATAAGAAAACGCCTGGTTCAGCCTGTTTGAAAGATACTACTCAATTAGGTTTCACCATCTCAAGTAGGGGATGCGGAAGAACCATGCTTAACCTCCACCCTGGAAACATCAAAGCAACTGGTGACTATAGAGAATGAAATACAGAGCCCTGAATGGTAGATGGCTCGCAAAAACGATCGGCAAATCTGTGAAACTTTGACAATCTCAACTTGTCACAACTTCTCCATATCCCCTTGACTCTCTACCTCCCCGCCAAGAAAATTATGATCAAATGTGACTCAAGAATTTGTTTCTTAACCTGCAACTCCAAGTTCAGTTTGGCTCGTTTGCTACGGGACTTTGCTTGGAAATCATGGAACGACTACGAGTTGGAAATGTCATCATCATCATCATCATCGTCATCATCATCGTCATCATCATCATCGTCATCATCATCATCGTCATCATCATCATCACCATCGTCATCATCATCATCGTCATCATCATCATCATCATCGTCATCATCATCATCATCGTCATTATCAACAACAACATCATCAACAGCATCATCATCATCGTCATCATCATCATCGTCATCATCATCATCAACAACAACAACAACAGCATCATCAACAGCATCATCATCATCAACAACAACATCATCAACAGCATCATCATCATCATCATCATCAACAACAACATCATCAACAGCATCATCATCATCAACAACATCATCATCATCATCAACAACAACATCATCAACAGCATCATCATCATCATCGTCATCATCAACAACAACATCATCAACAGCATCATCATCATCATCGTCATCATCATCATCGTCATCATCATCATCATCATCGTCATCATCATCATCGTCATCATCATCATCAACAACAACATCATCAACAGCATCATCATCATCATCATCAACAACATCATCATCATCATCAACAACAACATCATCAACAGCATCATCATCATCAACAACAACATCATCAACAGCATCATCATCATCAACAACAACATCATTATCATCATCAACAACAACAACATCATCATCATGATCATCGTCATCATCATCATCGTCATCATCATCATCATCATCATCATCATCATCATCAACAACAACATTATCATCAACAGCATCATCATCATCATCAACAACAACATCATCAACAGCATCATCATCATCATCAACAACAACATCATCATCATCATCAACAACAACATCATCAACAGCATCATCATCATCATCATCAACAACAACATCATCATCATCATCAACAACATCATCATCATCATCAACAACAACATCATCAACAGCATCATCATCATCATCAACAACAACATCATCAACAGCATCATCATCATCAACAACATCATCATCACCATCAACAACAACATCATCAACAGCATCATCATCATCATCATCAACAACATCATCATCATCAACAACAACATCATCATCATCATCAACAACAACATCATCAACAGCATCATCATCATCATCAACAACATCATCATCATCAACAACAACATCATCAACAGCATCATCATCATCATCATCAACAACAACATCATCAACAGCATCATCATCATCATCAACAACAACATCATTAACAGCATCATCATCATCATCAACAACAACATCATCATCATCATCAACAACAACAACATCATTATCATCATCAACAACAACAACATCATCATCATCATCATCAACAACAACATCATCAACAGCATCATCATCATCAACAACAACAACAACATCATCAACAGCATCATCATCATCATCAACAACAGCATCATCATTTTTCACCACCTTCATCCTTCTGTAGAGGCAATTTTCTCCCAGCCCCGATTTGGATGCCGAGACTTTCAGGGCTCCCGGCTCAGCGTCCAGCAAGGGGATGGACATGTCCAGGATGCGCCTTGGCTGACTCGTCAAGTGGCATCCCACTCGAGCAACCCAACACTGCCCTAAAAACACCTGGTGTCTGCTGGAAAACCACCAATGAGATGATGGAAAATCTGCCGCTACTAATATGCTTTATTAATGGAGGATTTCCCATGGCTGCCATGGCAAAGACAAATTAGCCTCAGCTAGTCAGAGCTGGCAATGGAAACTGCCATCTTTGCATCCATTTTTTTAGATGTTGTTCCCAATAAACCAGTGGATCTTGCAGCCAGCCATATTTGCAGCCAGCCATATTTGATCAGAAGAGGTCCACCAGCCACCCAGCTGCGACCGAAGTGACAACAGGAAGAGATCTAGTTCCGGGAGTGCCTGGCGGAAAACGGGCAAGCCAACTTTTCCAGCTGGGGTGTACATTACCACGTAAAAAAAGAATTACATATATAGCGAAACAAAGAACTCTCAGGATGTATATCTTATTTTGATGAGCAACATTGAGTAACACCCACGTGAGTTTTCGCTTTGCGCATATGACAATCAGAAAAACATGCTGGACTTCTGGTTTCCTCCGTACTTAGGGCCACCAACCTAGCAATGACCTGCTCTTTGGATGTCGAAGTCTGTCTGAAACATGATCAACCTCTCAATATCAATAGAGCTTTTGGAAAAGTATTCTTTCATATTTCATATTCTTTCTATAGCTACTCAGCAATCCCAGATTTCATCCCATTCCCAAGTTTTCCAGTGCACCTCAAACATCTCAAGACCCCAAGCTCCACAGCGGAAGAAGGGCGTGCCTTGTAGTGTTTGCCAACGGTTCGAGTCAGGGCTACCACCATGCATTGCTTCACCACTGCCTCGGTTTCTCGGTCTGGTTTAAGTATTTGATTTATTGATCCAAGAACACACTTAGCCTTACTAATAAGTCTTATTAATTGATGTTGATATGATGTATATAATTATATAATCATATTATAGATATGATGGCTTCGGAGTCCTACATATTGTATACCATATTATTATTCCATATAGGTTTAGATTCGTATCCTAAATTGCTCCCATTCTGATAAACTTCCATGCTGCGTGTCCTGACTCTACATGCCTGTGCGCTCGGGGGGCCACTTATGTGCCATGGTCAACTTACAGGGGCTGAATGAGTTGTGGTCGTCCCGCGATGATTGGGAAACCTTGATTTACCGGGGGATGGCCTGCCACCGCGTTTTCTGGGAAAAAAAACATGCTTGGACCATGGCACAAAGATTGCGAAATAGCCAACTGGATACTTGGGCTCAAGAAATCTGATCCACAGCAAAATTTGGGACCCCAGGTGGTGTGCAGGGAGTGTCACAAGACCACTGCACTGGACACTACTTTTTTCCTACCCTGGCTGCAAGTCAAGGACAAATCTATCTACACAGCATGCCTAACACTTACAGCACGCGTCAAGAGAAAAATCAACAGAACAGCTGTCCAGGTAGCTGTTGCACCACCTGCATCAGTGCTTGCCTTCAAAGATCAAGCACCGAATTAGTTGCACACTTGCTGGGGGGGGCAGGCGCCGCCAAGGGGCCGTGCCGATGCTTCAGGAATGTCTGTCAAACCCATTGAAGACTACACAAAAAAAACAGTTGAAACCTTGAGATAGCCATCCCAACCACTGCAGCATCCATTCCCAGCCCTCATTTTTCTTTGGAGCTGTGGCGCCCCCCCATTGCGAATTATGCCACTTGGACGAGGTCATCTTGGCGAATGTAATCTCCAAGCTCAACCTCAGACAACGTGCCCCACCATGGGGCGCGACCACAGCTGGCAAAATTGGAGGGTTGCTGTTCACTGGAGGAAGCTGCAATCTCAGGGAAATACCCCCCCAAAAAAAGTTGGGAATCCCATCCAAAAATGCTATCCTGGAGATATGAAGGATTGGACAATACACTCAAAAGCTGTGGTGTTGCGCTTTCATGCTATCCAGCCCATATTGACCTGAAGAGTTTTTTTTAGGCCTGGCCCTCTGCAAAAGTCAGGACCAAGGAACGTTGCTGGCAGTTCTGCGTGTGAAAATCAGCAAGACGCTGCCGAGGAAAACGAGGGAAGCAAAGAGCCAATTGACCTGCAACGAAGGGCTGCAAGAACCGTCGAAGTCGATCATGGATGATGATAGATGATGAGCCCATGATGCATGACGATGGGAAACCGACCTGGGTTCATGCTTGTTAGCTTCACGACTGAAGGCTGGGCGTTATGCTTCAGCCGTGAGGGTTGTTGTCCGAAGAACATTGAAGAGTTGTTGACTCTGCCACTTCTTTCTTAATTGAAGCCACTACACCAATCAGGGGTTTGTGCTCTACGTCTGATTCATCACCATCATCGTCAAGATCACCATCAGCATCATTGAAACTGCCACGCTCTTTGGAAACAACGGTCACTGCTGAAACGCTCCTTGCGGGGCCCACCTGGACATCGTTCCACTCCAAAAGCATCACCTGAGTGGTTTCCGAGTGCATCAAGGGTTGGTGGCAACACATGGCAGATGTGGGGTAGAAATCTCTTGTTGTAATGGATTCTAATTAGTCACAAGGAGAAGAAGAAGAAGAAGAAGAAGAGGAGAAGGAAGAAGCAATGAAGGTGGTGATGGGGACGATGGCAACGATGGTGATGCGCATCATGATCATGATCATGAGAGAAGGACGGGGAAGAGGACAACAATATATCCGAATGACTTCCCACTCCGTCTTCGTCGTCTTCCCGACTTTCCTGCATCACCTGGAACATCATTTTATCAGAAAGTGAAAATTGCCAGGACCTGGTGAATCACTTGATCTACAGCACCCGCCAAGGCGCAGCTTGATCCTTTGAAGCTTTCTCTGATTTCTTCTTAAAGGCCTCCGAGTTGAACCCAGATGGAGTCATGACTGCTTCACCTGTCTGGTTTCTAACCGGGCAAGCACAGATTATATCCGTAACGACTCGTGTCTGTTGCAGGAAAACGTCCCAGTGAGCTGTACACAGCAGCAAGGGGCCGAGGTTTGTTGATGCCTTCTTGATCCTTTGAACTTCGTCTTCAATGCCCTTCTCTTCCTGTCAATGTGTGAATGAGAATTCTGACTCACTCACTCTCTACCTCTCTCTCTCTCTCTCTCTGTGTTACATAATGGTAGTGAGCAATTTTTCTTGCTGGTTAGGGCGAAACCTCAAGATACACAACTGGCTATGCGTAAAGACCCTGTATCCCAGTGAATATCAAAACTCTAAAAACAGTATGTATCGTCATTGATCCATACACAACTTGAGATCACCAATCCGATTTGTCAGGGAGGGCTCGTCAAGCTGAAACTGATCTTGTGTCAGCTCTCAGAGTTTGTAACTTAACCATTCCCTTCTCAAGGGTGCATAGGTCTTAGAACCTGATCCTGGCTATGTGGCTATGGGCCAGAGGCTATGGGTACAAGACAAAACCCAGGTGTACGGTGTCTATGCAGAAAATGTTGGAATAGTCACCCACCAAGCGGTGGAATTTCGCCCCTTCTGATTATGCAAATGACCTCCCTATTCTACATTCCCAACTACTTGTTGGTCCTATCCGACGATTGTTCTTTTCCTCAGCACAACCCTCTTCGTGATTGAAGAGCTGCCAAAGGGAGAAAGGATATTTTGGTGCCCCAAACGTACCAAAAACTGCATATTGCGTTAACATGTCATTTCGGGATACCGTAGATATCTGTCGTGATATACATCCCGTTCAATCTTTGACCCTTCTCCCATATTTGGTGCCATTTGGTGTGCGTGGAACCCGTATGTTGGGTGTGAGTATGCTGTAATTTCCGGGCTGTTTAGTTCGTTGGGAGGCATCATTAGTAGCAGATGATCACTATCTGGGGGTCGTACCCCCTTATCAACCAGGGTCTATTCATCCAGGGTCATGATGTTTGAACCATTCGTCCCAGGATCCCCCAGATTTCCACCTCTGCTTGGTCTTGGAGCTCCTTGTCTAAACGCTTGCGTTTCTCCTGGATCGAGGAAGACATCGCTCCAGGTGGAAGTTCGAAAATGAGGAAGATCACCAATCCAAGAAATGGAAAAAGATGGGATCAAATAGGCTAGGATCAAATGAAGCTGGGTAGATTTCCAGGCAAAATGAGAATACATAGCCCAAAAAAACTTGGTATACGTACTGGAAACATTTGTCGCCAACAATACCTGGCAAAAACCGAGATGTCATGCGTACCAAACTGGTGACATCTCTTGTTCGACTATGTCAAACCTATGGCATTGGCTGCATGCTGCTCCACCTCCAACTGCTGATGAAACTCATCTTGCTCTTTGCGGATCTCATCACGTGCCTCTCAAGATAGGTCTTTTCGGATTTCTTGAAGGGAAAAATTAGGGGAAATCTATAGGAAACACTAGGAAGCTATTGTTTTTATCCACATCTTTGTGGTTTCCTGGAAATCTTCCCATCATCCAATTCTAGGAATATGGGAATCAGTCATGCCACCTTGCTTCTCATGAGAAGGGAAAACAATTGATAATCCCAATGATACAACTATACGGAGGTGTCCTAAAGTGGGGGTACCCTCAAATCATCCAAAATTGAACCATTTTAGTATTGAAACCTATGGTTTGGGGGGTCTCATCCATTTTAAGAAACCCCCATAGACAACGATAGAAAAAAGCTGAGGATGGGTCATGCCACCCATGACATGTTGAAACCAGGGCACCAAGGTTTTGACCCGTAGTGCCATAGCCATGTTCCAAGCATTCAAAGAATACCACGGCTTCGACTTACTGCACCTCTCTCTTCAAACATGTGGCATCGCTCCCCAAGAAGTACCAAGAAATGGTAGAATGGTAAGATTCCCTACAAAGTTGTTCTTTTCGTGGGCGCAAGCCATCCAAATGCGACAAAGTCCCGCAGACCTCTCGGCGTTTCTCTTGTGCTTCCTGGAGAATCGCGCAAAGACAAGCCGTGGCAGATTCCATATTTGGGTATGGATCACAACACACCAGGGAATGGATGGTTTATGGAAGACTTACAACGACCAAACTCCATGGGTTTGTAGGGATCCCAAGTTTTTACCACACGCATGTCCCTTCTTAACTTGTTCATCAAGGATTGAGTGCTGAAACAGCACGGGCAGAATGGCTCTGACAAAATCACCCCAAGGGACCTATCTGTTGGCAAATTTGGGTGAGATTTCACATCATTTGGATTCATTTGGTACATCCCAGCAAGGCCACAACATTTTCAGTTGCCCCCTGTCTATCCTTTTCCACATGCCCATCCAACAGCCAAGCTGCATCGGAAGCAAAGTGGATCAGGCTTTGAGGCCATGTGTCGTGGCACAGACCTACCACGGCCGTGGATGTCAGCTACACAGATGGTGTGATGAGAAACCAGCAACATCAAGGTTTCTCTCATGGGATGAGACATGAGATACAGCCCAAAAAAAGGAACTGTTCACAAAAGAATAGAAAGGTCTGAAACTCTTGGCCAGTCCTGGTTTTTATATTATATATATATATATCTATCTTAGGGTATTTTATACTTTATATGTCGTACATTGCCCTCAACATCAATGACATCCAGAGGAATCACCGTCCCAACCTGATCTCCAGGTCTGCGCCAGCAGGGCCAAAGTCCAGCAGAGCCGCATGCTTTGTACGCTCGACTGTGAACTGATCCGAGACCCGAGCCCAATGGCTGAAGGATCCAATCAACTGGGGATGGTTGGATCTTCCTATGGCTATGTTGAAATGTTGCTGTGTTGTAGTTTAATGCCAAAGTTTCTAACTTCATCCATGTAATTTCACATATGATATATCGGTTGGATTGGTGAAGTTGACTTGGAAATACGTTGTTTTTCCACCTGAACTTGCAGGTCAATAACCAGGAGCACAACTCAAGTGCGAAAATCAAATCAGACCTTTGAAGGCGCTTTCAGCCTCAAGTCTTGTTGCAGGAGCTTGGAATTTTGGATGGATCTTGAGATGTTCATGTACTCTCCTCATCTACCCAGGTCTATAGACGGTCCCCACAACCTTGGCTAATGATGCTGGCCTGTTCAACCCGCTCCCAGGTCCCCCAACCGCTTCTTGGAACATCGACAGCGACTGGCAGATGGCGTGGGCTTCAGTGACTTGGAGACCCCAATCCCAATGTTCCCTGGCAAGCCATTCCAACCGTCATCCATACCAAGAGAACAAGCCAAACTTGGAGGTCACTGGGTTTTGGTCATGAAAATCTCAAGTATGGTGATGTTTCACCCTATGAAACAGATGCTCGGAGTGTAAAGCTAAGTTATGCTCTGTTCCATTTGAAATGTGGAGCCTCCCAAGCTCACCGCAACCCCACGGGCCTCCAGCAAATCGGCCAGCAGTTCGTACTCACGCTGCGCCAAGATGCCACAGAGCCCCTGCCATCGAGCGAGCTGCCCCAAGGCTTGGTTGGGGCTCCAACGATGGATGAGACTTCAACCAGTGGGGCCACAGCTGGCATTATTACAAACAGGTTTTGAAGTTTAACTGCAGGCGACACAGATCCTTGTCATTTGGTAATCCCACTTGCCCAATTTCGGCATGTGTGCATCATTCTGCACATACGTTCAATACCCTCTGTTAATTCAAAACGTGGGCAATGGAAATCCCCTCATTTACATTCATTTCAGATCTTCCCAGTAAACAGCCGTGTTCAATGAACACCGGCTGCCAAACCCCAATTTCTTGAAGTTATTATGTCAAGAAAAAATGGTTTTTAAATGTGTTTAATGGTCACATTTCATCCAAACATCAACATGACACATGGGAGACACACGGTCCATGGTTGGATTCACCAGACCACTGGAGCTTCACCCGCCTTGGGACTGTCCATCAGCAGCGCCGTTTCCAGGCCGATGGCCAGGCGCTTGAGGCCGGTGTGACTCAAGGCGCGCCTGGGGGGGCCGTTCTTTGCTGTTTTCTGGGCCAGCCATGGGCCACGGGATGTGAAGATTGTGAAGATTGTGAAGGGATAAAGGATGCGAAAAGCATGTTGTTGGACACCATGCCACCCATGAATGAATCTAGATGAATCCCTGATGGCCCAACAATGCTGGGGACTGTATGAGAATCATAAGCCAGTGATGATCAATAGCAATTATTGGAATTTGTCGGAAATTGTTCTTTCCCCATTGCACTCAGACCTTGTCTTCCCACAATTGGTGATGACAGATGCCGTCTGCTGCCAAGTGTCTCTTGTAGCAGCGCCACAAAGATTTTGAGGAAGCTCACAGCCTGACAAATCGACAACCTTCTATATCCATCACAAAAACAATGATCCATGCCTCAAGGTGATGTGAAGATATGTGAAGTGATATAGTGAAGCATTGGTTCATCGATGTTCATTGGAGATTTTCTCTGTCGCAGAGCCCACCTGCTTGGGCCGCAAGCCCGTCTCTTCCACTGGGCTAATCCTGGCATCCAGGCCATGGAGGTGTCTGTGGAAACCGGGAAAAACACAACTTGTTGGCCCAAAAAAAACCTCGAAGGAATACATGGAATACTCACCAACAGGTGAGTATGATGGTTAATGCTCCTGGAATGGTTCAGAGATGCTTCAGAAATGCTCCACCTTTCAGATGGTTCGTTGAAGCAGAAACCATGTTGCAGTCGATCCCAAAAAAGAAACTCCTCTGGCTGAGATGATTGGGGATTTTCAAAGTTCGCCTTGCACGGTGGGAGGATAAATTTAGCCACCAACAAATTGCCAAGAGTCATGCATCTTGTGAGCATCGCGCAGGAAAGCTCAGGATACCTTAAGGTTTGGCAACCGTATTGTCCAACATCTTCCAACAAACGACGTTCATCATCGTTCATCCTTTGGCACGTCATTTTGGAGGTTTGAGTAGGAGTAGGAGTGCTGTTTCTCAACCAGAAAAGAGTCTGACTAATTCTCTAGATTGGGTCACATTCACAACCAATATCTAGAAGTGACTTGATCCCATGGTTCATTGATCGGCCCAGATACTCTCTGTACTCTGCCAGCAGGATATCGCACACTGCGGGGAAACGATGTAGACCAGCATAGAGACATACGTCGCCAATCCTTTGTCGCAGCTTCTTTTGTGGACTTCTGCTTCGAGCTTGCCAAACACCAACATCCCTAAAAAGCCAAAAAAGATAGCATCACTAGCAAGTTCATGACACAGACCTGCTACAGGTCGACCTGCTTTTTGTGCACACAGGTGACCCTCACTGGCCAAGCATCATCTGCTGCACGTCCTGGTTGGGCCAACTGATCATGAAGGGCACCAGCTGGGCCAAGATCTCGAGGTTGGAAGCTGTGTTCACATAGCCTGGACGGGCAGATAAGGAGCCTTGGAAATCCACCACTGCTACCAACGGGTTCAGATTCATCATAATAGTTTATCTTATTTCTATATGGATAGACTATCTTAGATAGAGATATAGTTGAGGTATACCAACATCGGATTGTCTCTTAGATCTCCATGCACTGGCAAGACAGAGGGCTTTTTTTTTTAGCCGGAGGGAAACTTTCGATGGTTGCCAAATCGTGTCTTTTCTTTGATCAATCATCCACAGAACATGGGCCTTGTTTTTCCATCAAAATCATGTCGAGCCCAAGAATCCCATGGGTTAATACCTCCTTTTCCACCTGCCCGGCCCAGCCCCCGTTTTTTTGACAAAACCCAATAAAAATCCTGCAGCCCAGCCACTGGTGAAAATGCCCTGCGTCCAACAGTGCCATAAGAACTTGGTGGTGACATGCATGAACATGTCCGACAAAACCACCTGACCCAGTGCATGGGGAGATGCAGGTTGGGTTGATCACCAAGGTCAACCATGCCCTTGAAAAGGCAAACGGATCGATTTCACAGGGCCGGAAACGCCTTTCAAAGATGCAACAGTGTCGGGTGAACTAAATGGTGAGCTTAACCTCACTGCTCTCAGGTCACCTTCATCTTCTTGTGCATCTGAATCTGCTCCTGTAAGATCTTCAGGAAGCCTTGCCATGGGCAGGGGACAGTCACAACAGGGTTCCATGGCCAGAGGCTTGACAAGCGGGGTCCAACAAAAGCAGCAATGGAAACCCACGCCTTGTGTCTCAACATACACTCTTTGCTCACCAATCCCCTACGTCATCAATGAAAAAAAAACGAACTAGCTGGCACACGAAAACAGGAACCCAGGAACCACCTCCCAAGTCCCAGTCATTTTGTTTCCCCCCCATCTCCCACCGTAAAGCCGGCCTTGCAAAGTGTAACGCTTGAAGGCATCGTCCAAGGCTTTCGCCACCTCTTCGCGATGTGGTTCAGCCTCTGGTGGAGGTGGATGATGCCTGTCGTGGTCATCGCCTGCTGAAGCACTGGAGGAGTAGGGAGACCCTCTGGTAATTTAACAGTTTGCTATTGAAAATGGCCATTTATAGTTGATCACCAGACCTCCAGGGCCACTGACGTGCCCAATTGATGATATTTGGGTAGTAGTCTCTCTGGTAACCAAACATGCTGGAAAATCCTCCATTGAAGGTTCGTGGATTTTCCCATTTATGCCCATCTATAGTTGATATGTCCTCATATCCCAATGATATCCCATGAAATGCCATAAAATCACCATGTTTGATGACCGGAAGGTACTCGAAGATCATCCAAACGAACCCCAGCCGCCCGTCACCTGCAAAGGTACCGAAGGTCAACAGCTCCACCGCAGCGAAGTACAGGAACCTGAAGCAGGGGCGAAGAGTGCGCCAGAAAAATGCAGGGAGTTGGGACAAGAAACTGAAGCAGATTTTTAGTGAAATTCATGTATCTTATGTCATATATTATCATATAATATCATATAATATCATATCATATCCTATACATCTATTAAGATGTTTTTTATAATTGATTATGCATACATTTCACGGATCCAACGATGCAACCTGGTGGATTTTTGGGCAATCTACAGCTGCCACAATTCTCAGTGTGGCCCCTACCAAGTTGCCCATGGTTTTCTTATGGTCTAAACATGGGAGTGGCCTCCAGGGTGGGGTCTGACTCAAAGTATCGACTGCAGGTGGTGTTTCGTTAAAATGGTATGACCCAAAATATCCAAAATCGGATGGTTCTACAGGTACTGAAGCTGCGACATTTGGTGGTCCTCCGGAGTTCCTTTGCTTTGACCCATACCAAGCATATCAACTCGTATGGATACAACAAGCAGCTCTTGTTGCCCTCTTCGTTCTTCGACTTCCTCGGCAAAAAACTGTGGCGTCGTTTGTAGCTGCGGCGCTAGTTCAAGGCCCTGAATCTTTAGGGCCTGGCTTTCTAAGCCCAAAGGTGGCAGAGTTGGCAAACCCTGAAAGTTGGATGGTTTGATAGATGGTTTCTTATATAATAGAGAGAGAGAGAGAGAGAAACTATATCATACACTATATCCATCCATCAAAAAGGATTTTGGACCTGCAGTTGGATTGAGGTCATTTCCCAGCTGCAAGACGACTTCAACATGTCTGCCAGGCATCCGAGAGCTTCCGAGAGCTGGTGCCCATCATGGAGGTCGTCAACCTGCAGCGCCGTCACCATCTCGCACTTTGCGATGGTAAAATATGGAACAGATGTTTTTCTGATTCTCAGTACCGTTTCCAAAATATCTGAGGTCTTCTTCCCCTCGTAGATGGGATCGAATCCTGAGGTGTCATAGCTTTCGGGCTCTGGGGTCAGTGGACGTTGGTTCACCTTTGGCACCAGCTGCTGGATGTGTACCTTGTCTTCTGCTCCTTAGTCCACTATGGCATCATTTTGGGGGATGGGTGGAGAGATGGATCGTGGAAATTTGTAGGGTGGTACTTCCCAAAATTCGTTTGAAAAATGACGATAAATCATGTGTTTTGTTTTTGCCAGGGTTGATGATTTGGTTGAATGTTGGTGGTCATACCGATTTCAGCAGCCCGAGCTGACAAGAACTACTGATTAAAAACACAAAACCCAACCAAAGACCGGTTGTTTCATGGGGCTACCTTACAACCACCACCCAGCATGGCATGCAAACATGGCGCCAGTCACATGGTAGAGGTGTTAATCACATCGAAATTTCGAAACGGCCCAACCCCTTAGCCATGGCCCGCAACCTGTCATTGAATTGGACATTTTCTGGTTTCAAACGTTTCAAACATACGTTAAAGTCACGACTCAAGACGGACTGAGAGCTGTGTTTCCGCTGAGCCAAGGATCCGCTGGTAGAGGCTGGGCGTTCTACCAAGTCCACGTGCTGCTGGCGAGCCGGGGATGGCCAGGAGCTTCTTGTAGGCCTCCAGCAAGGCGGTGAAATTCTTTGGGGTAAACTTACCAATATTTTTACCATGGAACCTTGGATTTCATTTGGCTTCACATTAAATTCACCACTCACCAACTGAATATAATCATACATCTACCCCACAAAATCCCTCCATCAAAAAATACACAAAAAACACATGTTTCACCGTTTTCCCATTAAGCACCCCCCTAGGCCCCCAGAACTTCCCAGGGCCTCCGTCTGCTTCTTGGGCGCATTGGCGATGGCCTCGGAGTGCTCCATCAGCGCGTCGTAGCGCTCTGCAGCCTTGGCCTCCTCTTCGGTGATCAGGCCGTACCTCCGGAGGTGACGGGGACACGGTGACACCTGGGGATGGAGATCTCTTGGGTTTTTTTTGATGGGTTACCCTCCGGTCATCAACCGTGGCTAGCTTGGAAATTACTTATAAATGGAGGTTTATAGCGGGGAAAATCATCTATAAATGGTGGATTTTTGCCATTGCTATGTTTGATTACCAGAGGGTATATATTCACATGGGAAGCATTGGTGGATCAATGGATGAATGGATGGTGTTTGTGGGTATACAAACAACCAACATCAACCAACCAACACGAAAAAATCATCATCAAAGGGAATAAAATGATCCAAAAAGATGGTGAGCCATAACCCATCCACTTCTGCAGTTCAGGGCAGTGCCTGTGTTTGTTGGCGCCCAACTAGGAGATGGTCCCCGTATTCTGTACTGAATGCACGTGCTTCCCCTGGAAACGCTTAAATGGCAAGCAGCTGCCAACCCATGTTGCGACCACTGCGCGGAACTATTATTCAAGCGAGAAGACTGAAAAGGATGCAATTCACAGTCAAATTTGTCAAATTCTTACCACTGACTTGGACTTCCTCCCGAAATCTCTCACACCACACAACAGGTGGACGAAATGTGATGAAATGATGGTCCGCTTTTTTCCAAGAAGTCACCAGATCTCAACAAGTCACATCGCGCTCTCATATTTACTCTCCTCCTCCAGGTCCACCACGCAGGCTGTGGCCTGGCATCGAGGGAATGCCATGTTACCCACCTGTCATCCTTAGGAACCATGAAAAATCAAGCTGATAGGAGCCACCAAACAATCTGAGATGACAACAAACATTCACTATGTGGGTGGATGCATCAAAACTCCTGACTTTCGAATGATTTGATCCTAAAAACCCACATAAATCACCAATTTCGTGGGCTAATTATCATTGAAATCCCCAGGATCCCAGCCGTTTTCACGGCCTGTTGATACATGGACTTCACCATGAGCTCCAGGAGCTGAGCGTTGCCATACATGGCCTCCCTGACCTTGGGCGCATTCTGTGGCTATTTCTGGTAGAAAGTCATCAAGTGATCAACAAATTAAAAGTTGGGGGTGATCATCATGATCCCAACTATGATAACAGATGGTGATATCATCATAGCATCAATTTTGATCATCCCAATCCCAACATATTTATTTCAATATATTCCAATGTATGGTGATCAACTTGAAGTGGAATCCTGACTGCGGATGGTCATCCCAACTTGAAGCCATTGATGCTGGATGTTTCTTGGGGATTGTTTATGCGATGGATGAGATTTTTCTAAGGTGTTGCAAAGGAACTGGCAGAATTAAGACATGTCATGATAGCTCACCCTTCTGCTAAGTAGGTAACTTCTGTTTTGGTGCTTCTTGACACGGTTTTCTCGAAACATGATAAGATCTTGACTCCAAAAAATGTTGGTAGCATCCCCCAAAAACATCCAACGGCTGGGCCCTCCATGGTGTGGAATTCTGCTGCCCAGTTGCGCGATTAATCTCACAACCTTCACCTTAGGATGCTGGCAATCTGATGGCTCTCCAGCTATCTGATCTCAGGGAAAAGAACACATGAAGCAGTTAACACATACCGAAAGAATGATGTCTCGTGCAGATTCCAGCCATCAACCAGCATCTGCCACCCAAACTACCAACTGCTCTTGCTGCTCAGTGGCTGATATACAGGATCACGGCCATGAAGAAGGGCAAATCTGCCTCTTCAATGCAGGACACGAGGTGGATGATGCTCAGCATATCATCATCGTGCAGATCCTGCAGCTGGCGGCTTGGTTTATTGCATACACAATACATATAAGTATACATGATTCATATGATACTTGGGAGAGAATAATAGACTCGCTGAGGCTCAATCCCCACCCTTCCTATGTCTACAGTGGTTCTTCCATCAAAATCAAAGACTGACCCCTGCAACTTCCAGGCATTCACGACACTTCAAACTTCAAACCAATCCCTTCTGACCGGACGCTGAAGCCCCTCATGCCGGACGCTTCGCACCTTGTGAATGTGCGAGGAGTTCCACAGACAGTTGCGAACAGATGCCAGGAGCAACCTTCGAACCAGGCGTCGTTGTTTTTCATCTCCACCTGGGGCCAATTCTGGGTGATGCTGGTGATGCTGATGGCGATGTGGTTGAAAGGCAGCCCAATCACTTTGGGGAACAGACACAAAACGTTCGTGAGTGCTGCGGGAAAGAAGGGAAAGAAAGTTGCTGGATGACTTTTCCGTGAGTCCAAAAACATCAGCAAGCTGCTTCATTCTTCCAGTGCCATCTGTGCCACATGAATCGCAATCAGTATCTGCCAAGGCGCGGTGTAGGGTCGTACCTGGTCCAAGTTGTCGATATGCTTCGCAAATGGTAGAGAGATGTCCCGGACAGGTCAGCAGGGCTTGGCTTCGCAACATGCTGATGTTGTGCACAATCACCACGCTATAGCGACACAAATGTGTTTCCTCAGTCATGGTCAGGGCTTGCAACAGGGTACCCCAAACTTTCACACTGGGAGCCACAAGTCTTGTCACCCCTTCTGTATTGAAAAATCTGGCTACATCATACCAAATCATGGATTCTGTCCCCTTTCTGCACTGGTCATATAACTTCTGCACTGGGCCAACCCCCAAAAAACAGACTCTAAAAATCGTTTACCCCAAGACGGTCGCCCCACTTTTGGGCCTCCAAAAATTACGCCCCAGCGGCCAGGAGGTGATCCACGATGAACTTCAGCACTTCAGCATCGCCCACCAAGTCGTCCAGGACCTTTGGACGGCGGCTCCAACCTGGCGCGGTTGCCGTTGCTGGTTGGGTCATCTGGGCCAGTTGGCGGGGATGGTTAAATATATATGGCATATGGTTAAGATTGGTCAACATCACCTACTGGGGATTGGATGTTTCAGGTGCGATTTGTGTGTTTTTGTTGGGTAGATGTTCAAAAAGTGACCTTCAAATGGTTGTTGATCATGATTTTTCTGATGATTGGGAACCGGAAAATTTGACCAGCCCTATATTACAAACGAGGATGGGCGCAGGAAAGTACAAAACTGCGCATGTAACCAGCTAAAAAAAATGTGGGGTCAAAACAAAAAAAGAAGTTCGAGTTAATGAACAACGGAATTGGGGATGTATACTGAAGGCAAATGCGGCCAATTATGGTCAAAACCTTGGTACCCTTCTCTTCACATCAAAATCGCTGGTCTATTGATATCCATCCCCCCAAATCTTACAGAAAATCACAGGTTGTAACCTATCCCTATCAGGGTCAAATCATGTCTTTTCAGGGCTTCCCAAAGGCCCAAAGTGCCGCGCACCTGTCAGCAGCCGGTAGTGCCAGATCTGCATCTTGGGATCCGGCACCCGGGTCAAGGCATGGACGAAGGCGGCGTTGTCCTTCACCACACTGGCCACATTCACCTCGCCACCATGAACAACGACCATTTGGGGATGATGGTTACTAAGTTACCACCCGTCAAATTTGTGGTTTGGGGGATGATCTTAAATATTGTTGATTATTGTGTTAGCCACATTCAGCAGGGACGCATTCAAAATGGGTCACTTTTGGATCTGCTTTGCGTCTCGAACCCATTTTTTTTGGTGGATTGGCAATTTTGAGCCATTCAGATGTCACCGGGGGATTGAAAAGAATCAGGTCCAATGGGTCCTGGGTAAGCATCCCTTTTAGATGTTCATGGATACTCCCCATGACCCATGCTTCAGTGGAAACCACCGAAATCCACCAGGTGACAGTG
This sequence comes from Symbiodinium sp. clade C Y103, assembly GCA_003297045.1. Taxonomy (NCBI): domain Eukaryota; class Dinophyceae; order Suessiales; family Symbiodiniaceae; genus Cladocopium; species Cladocopium sp. clade C. The sequence goes on along the minus strand of BGPT01000573.1, from coordinate 100,801 downwards.
GGGGTGCTTGCATCGGTGGCGTTCTGCGTGGAAATGATGGCACAACACACGGCTGCCATGTCTTGGAGAGTCGTATGTTCTTCTCGATGATCACCATATGCCTGAGATCCAGTGGTCCTATGTAGTCCTGTGGAGATGAATGACGGAGATGTGAGATACAAGCAGCTTGAAAGTGGTTGGAAGGGAACAACGGATGCTGCTCATTACCCCCTGAAGGCTTTTCCATATCTTTTCATCTACAGGCACCTGGGTGGATGGAATTCTATGGCTGCTCATGGCGCAAAATTCTCAGAACCCAAATAGCTGATATGCGTGCAGCCATCAATCACACCCCAACATCACCAGTTTCCCGCGAAGGTAAAGGAACCACTTCCATCAAGTACTCCAGGAAGACTAATCCCTTGAACGGGAAGGCTTGCTTCACCATCAAGTACAGCGTGTTCAAGATCCTCAAACAACAAAAATGACCAACACACCGGATGAATAGACCACAGGGAGGGAGAGGGAGGGAGAGAGAGAAAGACCAAAAAGGATTCGTTGCATCTCCTGATTCTTTGGTAAACTTTGGTAAGCAGCATTTGCAGGTCGGTCAAGATTCGCAACACCACAATTTCGCTGCTCTTGACCACAACGGTACCACTCATTCGGGTGACTTTGGAGATAAGCCATGTGCTGCGCCGAGGATCTGCTCATCTTCGAGTTGAGCATCAGATTTCACGCGGTGCATCTTGACAATGTGCCTCAGTAAATTCATTCCTCCATCTTTTCAGTGGGGGAATAGCAATGTGCAATATGTAACGATAGATCAAAGACCTCCACAGTGTCCCACAGAGCCAAGTGCCTCTGCAAGGCTTGGCTCTCTCACCCCACTTACCATGAAGCATGGTGCCACACTTCTGCCACCGGCCATCTTTGGTCGGGGACATCCCTATGTTGCTTGGATAATTGCGGCATCAGTGAGAGAAAAAACTCCTCCAAGTGACAAGAAATTCTCGTAGTCGATGATGTCCACCTTCTCCCAATTCATATTCCTCAGATGCGACGCTGGCCCATCTCTGCTGGGATGAAAGCCTATAGAAATTGACGTTTTGTAGAGGGGTTGTAAGCCCACTTCTTTGTTTTTGCGGGTTTTGAATGCTTACAACCCGATGGCCAACCATTTCGGGGATGATCCAGGATGATCCAGAGATGGGTCTCACGAGATATCCCAATCGGCAGGATCATTGGACGAGGCTCTGAAGACTGTCAGTTCGTTTCAACAGAGTTTGGAGAATCACCAAGACATCATCAATGACCTTCCCGCGCTCTTCCTCCTGGCAGCGGATCATGATCTGTGCCACCACTTGGGGGGGTGGAATGAAGTCGCAACCATCACATACATGATAGCTGCTTTTAGCTTGCTGCATGATACCTGGGGCATTCGCCAATGCAGTAGCTTTGCAAGATGGGTCGAGTCTTCTTGATCAAAACTGATTGCATAGGGGGGGTAGGGGATGATGCTTATCCCACCATCCCTGGCGGTCCCGGTTGGGCAGTTGTCTGCGACCCGTGATCAAAACTTTGGAGAACCTGACAGTGGAGCAGTCCGAATTTTGAGGCATGCTTGGGTCTCAAAGTTGTACATTTCTTGCAAAATATGGTACTTCCCAAAGAAATTGATGGTTTATCATCATTATCCATATCAAAATTGCCATAAATTGTGGTGTACCCATATACCCCAATACCAAACACAGCCGTATCTGCAGAAAGAGCAAGGCCGCGAGGCCTCATGGTCAGCGCGATCAAATAGGGCACATTGATGCCGGATCTTGGGATTTTTGTTCGGCCAGCCAAACCCAGCTGGGGGGGTTGGACCATGATGGGGATGCGTCAAACATTGGAGATTTGGCCATCTAGAAATGGACATATTTCGAAATGAAACCATTGGGATTTCAACATCGAAAATGGGAAAATGGGATTTGACCCAGAAATCTGTATATTCACAGACAAAAAGTGGGTTGCCACTTATGCCAACAAAATCAGTCATCCTGCGAAGGGGATTGAAAGTGGTAATTGTCTGCAAGCACCAACCACATCTGCCAGGGCACTTGAAAACCTTCAACATGCTGGCAGCTGAATCACGCTCCTCTTTGGTGGCTGCATTGTCTCTCTTTTCTCTGACCTGGCATGGCTCATAACCGGACACCGAAGTACCCTAAGTGTGAAGGTGGAGACCACAAATGTCAATGAATGATTTTCTTCTGCATGCTACCAGCTGCTTCAAACTGCTCTTGGCTATGCCCAGCGGCCTTCATTTCAGCAAGGTAACTTCCACAGGACCAGTTTCGCAGCAGTAGAATGAAGGATTGCAGCGTTTGGACGTAGAGCTTGTTATCTTCGATCTTATCCTTGGACCACTGAGATGTTCAGAGATGTTCCGTGAACCCCCACTAGGCGCGGGAGTTTCCATGCTGCGCACACGGCAGGGTGCAACTCTGTGTTTTTGTTGGGCAAAAAAATGAGCACATCAATTTGGAATCATCTTCCCACTTTCGAAGGACAAGAATACGAAAACATGTTGGAATTAAATTGGAAAACCAGGCAGCCTTCAACCCCATCATCAACAAATCATTCTATCCCATTGACCGATTCGCCTCGAGATTTTTTGGAGGGTTTAAACTGCCAAGAGACTTCATCATGGAACCAATACTCAAAGAGTTTGCTGACCTGAGGATGGCCGCAGTGTGTCCCCTAGATTGGTGCCTCACCCATGGTGCCATGGTGATTGTCTTCGGCGAATGCCGAAAAGATGCGTGGCCAAACTGGTTCGGTAGCATTTTGATCTTCCATAGGTGGGGATATACTGATTGAACCAAGCACTAATTTTGTTGATATTCCCCCTCACCAACAGATATTCATTCAAGTTGGGAGATATGTGGGGATATAGTTTTGCCTACTAGAAGTGGTTGCGCTGGCAAGCACTGGCAATTTGCAGGAACACCTACAAAATGGTGGAAGCTACAACCCCCAATCAGTGTTTCCTCCAAACATCTATGTTTTTTGAAGTCAACCCAACTCGACATCATTTATGTTCACCAAAGTCCATTCACTACATCCCACTATGTCACCACTATGGTTGCTTGAATCTTCCATCTCGGATGTTCCACATGTTTCTTTTGAATCACCATTTCGAAGGCTTACATACCCCATGTTTTGTTGGTACATTCCATTTTTCTTCTGCTTCAATTTCGAGCACCGTGTCTAAGGGTTAAACTCCAAGTGGTTATGCTAAGACCACCACCAACTTTTTCATCTTTAAAAATCCCCTGATTTGTATGGTGAACAACTCCAAAAACTGCCCGAAACATGAGTTGCTCAGGCTGGAACCTCCTCCAACACATTGAGATGCTGCAGCTCGGCGGTGATGAAGTCAACTTCGAAGGCCAAGAGGTTGCCTTGCCAGGCGCAGTCATGGCATTCATGGCGGTCATGGTGGTCATGGCGGTCATGGCATGCCGAATGAAAGTTTGGGCATGTATGTAATCAGTTGATGAACAAATAAATGAACAAATGAATGAACAAATGAATGAACAAATAGATAGCCAAATAAGTACAAGGGTAAGTACACAAATCTCGTGAATGAATGAAGGAACAAATGACTGGATAAATGCTATATGTACAATTACAAATGATCGGTGATTGGCGTTTGACAATCAAAATGCCGCAAACAAATAGTTGAGGGCCATCATCCCAAAGACAGAATCAGGACTGAAGTGAAATGATTACCTGCTTCACACCTCAGCTTCTGGTCATCTATTGACTGTCACATGGCAAAGAGGCTCTGACGGACATCCATGTACAAACACCGCAAGATCCAGTCAAAGCTGAAGATGCAGCCAGGTGCAAATGAAACGCAAAGCATGCAGGGTCATGGTGTTGGCGACGTCTAAATCTTCAAAGATTGGAATTGACTTCATCACCCGCACCACCCCTCGGAGCAAACCTTGGCAGCATTTGAGGTCAGGAATGTGAGAGGTTCCACAGTTCCTGAAGAATTAGGCTTTCTATGTAAGATATGCAGTGCCTTTCTCCTGTCTCAGCAAACTTTCTTGGGATAACATGGTGATGAACGGTCATCCTGCACTTGTGCCAATCTGCCAAGGTGTCCGAAATGCGAGGCAGTCAACTATTGGTTTCATGAATGACTGGATGAGATGCCACATGCATCACTACACCAGTCCAGTTGACTGCGCCGTCGCTTTTCTGTACATGTTTTCTGCATTTGTTCTCATCGAAAAATGGATGCGTCTGAAAATGGGGTATAGATGGCTATAACACATGGTACAGCCAAAAAAATGCCGTCAGAAAGTGGTGAACATATCATCATCAACCCATTCACCCGTGGATTTTCCCATCTGAAACTCGCTCCAAGTCATCCCAAATTTGGCCCTGCTAATCCCCCCACAATGTTGGAAGTTAACCCCCAAGTTTTGTCCAAGTCACGTGTCATCTCCTCAATGGGCAGATGTTTCCCCAGTCGTTTGGAGCTGGAGACCGCTAGCACCTTTCGCTCGTAGGCTGCGAAGTTGGCAACGCAAAGCATGCTGAGGCACAAGGCGTACATGTCATCTGAACCTTGGAAGAACGGTGCTTTTCATGGCCAAATGAGATGGAAGCTTTCATGGAGATAGACCTTTTCATGGATTTATCATCTTTAATGGTCCATTTGAATCCATTTGAGGCATGGAAACATGGAATATCATATGAATTCACGTGAGATAAATTGAGGTAAATTGATCCAAAATTCTCAGTTCTTTCTGGCTTCGCCGTATTCAAATCTGAACCGTCGCCGAGTCTCGTTCCAGCTCCTCTGCCAGGAAGTTTCTCAGCTCGGTCTGACGTAAGGAGACCAGGCCGCCAAAGGGCAATCCTTGCCATGAAAAAGTGCTGGGCAGCGTGATCTCATCGATGTACTTTAGATGATTTTTGTTGGGAATATCTACTTCAGTATGTTTTCGTTGGCCGCTGAGAGGTCTACAGTGCCAATCCTTTATAATTTACACATAAATTATATCGAATTCAGTCTACCTGTTCTTGGGGACAATATCTCTGGGGTGGGGTGTTCAAAGAAATGGATGGATTCAGATTTTTGTCGGCACCCACGATTGAAAGTATAGTTGGGATGGGGGATAGGAACCCACCATCCACCAGCTGCACGGCTGCAAAGTTGAGTTGCCTCAGCCAGTTGCTGATGTTTTTTTGGTACTGGTTTCCCAGCTGGTAGTTTCTTTGTTTCGGGTTTCGCAAAGCAAGCCTGGTTTGGTAAACAGCTCTCAGCAAAAATCAGCACCTCTCCTTTTTTGACCCAACCTGCGGGAAACGCTGCTTGTATTGAGCACAGGTCGACTTGGTTCTTCGCACTCCATTTCATCTTTCATCCCAGGAATTTCAGCCCGAGCCACACCAAAAGCCCACAGCCACCCATCACCACAAGGGCTCGGAGAAACTGCATTTTGTAGCAATGCCAAATGATGCCTTCCATCATTTTGTTGATTTCCTCCCTGTCATTGACATTTGGGAAAGGTTCATCCGGCACAGGGAGATTCAAGAATTTGCACAAAGGCTCCCAACCTTCCTTCACATCAAAGATCAAGAGCTTCTCTGGTGGAACGGTGGCCTTGATCCTTTCAATCCATGCCTTAAAGGACTTGATGGAACCCTCACGATCCGTTCGCTCCACCCCTGGCAGCATGGTGGCCTTGTGAAACAACTTGGCGTTTTCCTGGCACTCACGGCCAGCCTTGTAGATCCTCACGGACCAATTCTGCTCCGGACAACGCCAGGACCAAATGGTGTCGATCACACTGTCATACCACTTCTCGGGGTCTCGGACGGTCAACAAGACCTTGGCCTTGGGATAGGCTTGCATAAGTTCCTTGTACATGCCACAGGCGGGGTAATCCACCGTGGCCTTGTAGAACTTATCTCCATCCGGATGGGTGAAGATCGCCTTCCAATCCGGTTTGCCATTGTAGGCTTCAATCCACTTGGCATAATCCGGCCTTTTGCCGCATTCGAACATGTGGTAGCAGGGTCCATCCAACAACTTCTCTAGTGCCATCTTCACGCTGTTGGTGCCGGTGCGACCCCAACCCGCACCAATGACCTTCAACTCGGGCTCACCCTCCAGCTCTTTCTTCAAGAGCTGCTCCGTCATGGTTGGGAGAAAAAGCAATAAACGGCTGCCGTAAAACAATGCGTGCTCTTACCACACGCCGAAGGGGCACACCTTGAGCCAATCCAAGGGTGCGAGCGAAGTCCCAGACGCAACGAAAACGTCCAACATGTGAAATGCCAGATGCATTCATTATTGGTCATGGCACAGGAGTCTGGGTCCCATCCATAAGAACCCAAGCCATCTCCCCCAATGCCAAGTTTCGGATGGAGGGATCGATGGAGGGCTCCATCGACGAACTTTCGGTGGGCAACGTGCCGGAAGGTTCCGCCATGGCATCCACTTCTGCCTGAACGGAGACAAAGGAAAACCATGGAGATGTGGGACATGTTTGGTAGGAAACATCCAGCAAATTTTGGGGTGGTTTAAAGGTTTGGGGTAGGAAAATGGTTGATTTTTGCAATTTATTACCATAAATGTTTAGCCGTTTAGCCCTTCAGTTATGGAGACTGACTGTCTGGTAACCTGTAGTTCCATCTTTTTGGGACAAAGTAACAGCTGTTTGGAGGCGATTCTCCCAATCAAGCAGGCTATCAGCCTGAGTTCACCATGATGGCTGGTTGGTTGTTTTTTCCCACCTGAAACGTACTGGTCAGTGAGACCCATCATCCCATTTTGAGGGATAAAAACTACCGTATGTTTCTGGAGAAAAACGAATTCACCAGCCAGATGCGGATCAATCATATCCTCCTAACTACATTCTACCAACCCCCAAAAAGAGATGCAATTAAACACAATCTCAAAAGTCCATTTTAGGAATCCCTACTAAAAGAGAGGCTAGCTTTTTTTGTTGATCTTTTTTGGGTGGCTTACTGTATCACAGATCGTTCCATTCAGTGCTTGATCGTAGACTCAGGCCCGAACCCGCTCGGTTGCAGCCAGATCCTCCACCGTGTCCGGCACTTGACCACGGCCACCGTCCACCTGAGAGATCTGATTCCGAGTGAACGATGGGTTGTTTCTATGCCAAAATGGCGAAAATAATGTGGTAAACCCTGGCTGCCCTTTGAAAATGATTTATACATATTTATACCACCCATTAGAATTGTGATTTTGGGGATGTTTGATTGTTGGGTTTACCACATTAATCCAATTTCGGATGATTTTTGGGGAGCACGCCCCTCAGGAAACACCTCATTTGGATGAAGGGAAACACTGCAGGAAACCCCTATAAATATTTGGCAAATAAACCGCCGGTTCCTGCAGATGTTTCCTTCAAAAAAACGAAATAAATGAGATCGAATTGATAGCAGCACTGAACTAGGTTTTGTCCCAACAGGACAAGGGCAAGAATGGGTAGATCACCGGTTGAAAACGGGGACTGAGAAGCAAAAATACTGGTGCTGTTTGGCTGTGGGTATGGATAGAAAAATGCAAGAAAGCACACATCAGCTACGGACTGAGAAGCCGTGACAATTCATTCATGTACAAGAAGCAGTCCTCAATGTCAATACCATCAATCACCTTCCCCTGGTACCGGTAGCTTTGTGTACCCACATTTGCTCAGTGTAGAGGCCTGATACCTGTGCCAGTAGCTCATTTTCAGCATCATGAAACGCAGCCCAGATACATCGATCACTGAATCTGCATCCTCCTCGGAAGCTGCTGGTCCAACATCTGCACCAGGGATTCCAGGAGCGGAATCCGGCGGCGTCTCCACTCGCATCTCCGTCTTCTCTTCTTCTTCGAATTCCAAGGAAGCATCAGAAGGCCGTGCCTGTGAAACGAGACCCATCCCTGCGCATCGGTTTCAGGTCTCCCAAGCTTGAACCAAACCCAACTCCAAATTTGGGGTCATTACCAAGGGGGGGTTCTGGTTCATCATGGTTCCTGACCATTTCAGATTCCTAGGATCATCCAGGTGGCTATTTGTGGAGATTAAAAAAACCTGCAGTATCAGTGCCTTCGGTTTCACTGCAAAACTTCGTAGCTGTACTTTCTACAAATGGATCGTCATCCCTCACTCTTCATTTAAAAAAATGTGGGAAAATTCTAAGAAAAAATCATCCATTTCAGTTTTACTGAACCCCATTTGAGTCACAAATCTCCCCCCCCGTAGTCCCATCGCTATAGCCATCCCAGCCGCAAAGGGTGCGCACTCATAGCTGGCCGCACAGGCGAAGTAGCGCAGCGTCTCGGTGCGGATCGCAGAGGTCTCCTGGCAGCCCAAAGATGGCAATTTTCAAGAGATTCCAAGAGGAACATTGGAAACATCATGGTCCCAAAATCCACAATCTGTGTACGGGTTCGTGGCAGTTCTGAGGACAACTACAGTAATGAAAATGGGGATATCACCGGCAAGAGATGAGAAGAGATACTCTATCCCCGGGTTTTATCAGTTACAGTACATCCCTAAAAGTTGAGATAGACTTCAAAAATTTGAGCCTTAGGAGAGATTATTCAACTGCTGGACATGACTGTTGTTGGCGTTTGGCGTTGAATTGCACGATCCCAGGGGTCACATGACACCCGTCTCGATTCGCGCGCACCTTGTAACGTTTCACAATCTGCGGAAGCCAATTCATCACCTGTGCAGTTTTGCAGGTCTTTCCACTTCGATTGGACTTCTTTGGTGGATGGTTCTCGGTAGCAAACCCTCCAACTTTTTTCCAATTTCGGAGATCAAATCATCCAACTGTCTGGCGTCAAACCCACCAAGTCAAGAGTGATTTCCAATGGTAACCCCCACCTCTTGATGCATCGGAAGACGTTCCTGTGAGATCCATGCCCATGGTAGGAGTTTCCTCAGTGGAGAGCAGTCCATGGCTTTGGAAATGTCGGCTAGTCAGTCTGATCAAGCAATATCTATCGATGGATTTGGGGGTCCAACATCTTAGGGCATCTCAAGAAATCTAAAGTGCTTGAAATGACGGCTAGGTTTGGGGATCACAAGATCAACCCAATGTTACATTCTAAGGGTAAACCAACAAACATCCCCCAACCTTCTATCGCCAAGTTTGGATCCCCATGCAAGAGTTCAGTAATGTCTTAGCCAGTCTTAGCTAGGTACTTTGTGAACTCACCAATCTATGGCAAAGAAAGCATCTACAATATCAACATATCCCTCAGCAACCTTCACCCAACCACCAACCCGTTACTGAACTTTACTGTCCAGGTGTCGTGCTCACCTCGGGTGCTACATACATGGCCTGCACCAGGGTGTGCCGCAAGCAGACCTTGGTGGTCAGGTGGGATGTTTTAGATGGCAAGTTTCAAAGGCTGGAATTGGTGGTACTTTGGCAGTGCATATTCCCAAGGTCTCTATATCATCCAGCCCAGCCCAGTGACCACATGTCACCACCAACAGACCCACACCTGGAGTGCAGCTAGAGGTGCGATCAAGTGCTCAAAGATGAGGCCCAGATCAAAGTCGTCCATATGTTGCGTCCTTGGGCAAGGCTGGGGATTTCTAGGCCTGATTCAGGCCCCAAGACAATGCCTGACGTCTCACACAAAACGTTGTATAAATGTCGTGGAAAATCAACAGTGGCAGTTTCAAGAATGAACACAAACCAAATGGGGGTTTCCTAAAATGGGGGTACCCAAAAATGGATGGTTTATAAGGGAAAACCCTATTAAAATGGATGATTGCGAAAGCCTCTTGTCACTGTCCGCCCCTTTGCCAGGCTGCAGTGGACTGTCTGTAGGCCCTCCTTTCCTTAGCCAAGCAGAGCGATGGAAAATTTGGTGCCAGCTACTCCAATGAATCACACCATCATACCCTCCATGTGCCACAATAACATCCCCTATGATTCAACCTATGATCCATTACCCTCCGAGATGTGCTCATAGCCATGTGTGATCCCCAACTGGTATATGGTATATCAGACCCTCTTTCCGTCCGTTCCTGAAATCCTCCTTGATAGTCAAATCCCCCACAGTTGTTTCCTTCAGGGCCATTTATTTCCCCTCTCTACTTGCTGGTGCTTAGTAGGGGATGGGGGAATGGGGGCATGTGGGGCTGGTTGTTGATTTGTAATAGTTCCTATGGATCATCCCCCCATTCCCTACTAAGCACCAGGAAGTCCACATAGTCCACATTTACAAAACCTCCCCAAACCCTCAGTCCGCCAGCCAGGATGCTTGGCGCAGAGATCCCTTGGAGGCGGCCCTTTGCTTTCCCTCTGGAAGCGCTTCAGTGCCAGGTTAATGCCTCGGCAGCGTCGTTGCGTCGCAACGAAGCGGGGGATGGTTCCTTATGGTCCTCTTGAGATATAGAGCGGCAGGGAATTTTCCCCATCTCCCAATTCGGATGAAACTTTGATGAATTCAGTTCACATCACTTTTTTCCTGCCCAGATTGTGGTTGACAAGTTAACACCACCATTTCTGGGATGATGAGACCTCGTGAGATGGTAAGACCCCATGTCCCCAACCCCAGAGTCCAGGCACAGGCGTTCAAGACCTCAAAATACGCAGTGGAGCGCGTGACACGAAGGAAGGGGGACTCCAACCTCAGATTGAGTGTCACAGGGTCAATTTCAGAGGATTTTTTTTCGGGAAACTACGGGGTTGAACATGCATTTATACGTAGTCCAGCAAGATTTCACCTAAATCAAGTCTGGGATTGGAAGAATGGTGGCAGGCCAGACTTGAAATCGATTCTTAGCCGCACCTTTTGATGTTGGGATTCTAGATGTCCACCCCTTACATTGGTCATATCAAAACCCTAAAAGCAGCAGGGCGCGAACAGACCATTCCCTTGGGATCAACACCATCCTTCGGGATAGTTTAAGGCCAGGCAACGGCTTGCAGGAAGCTTCTCGCAGCAGGGCAGTCAGGTAAAACAAGACGCGGATGTCCTGAATCAGCAGGCTACAGGTTTCAGGTGGTCATGGTAAGAGGGTGGTGGCATACCCTAACATGGTTGCCATTTCAGAAATGATTCAGGTCTGTTGAACCGTTGGGGCGGTTGGGGGTGTCGTGAAACTTCAGTCCCATTTCCCCAAAACATCACCTATCTGCCAGGTGTCGGAAGCCAACAAGTTGGCCAGGAAGGTGGATTTCCCCTTCTTGTCCATGGTATGGCCACCCAGCATCAACATCGCCTGCACCTTATCCAGGACCTGCGCAGAAGGCTGGACTCTGCCGGAACATTGGGAGGGTTCGTTCCAACCAAGGGAACCATTCACGAAACAGAAAAATCACTAGTCATCATGGCTGAGCCAATGGTAGCTCCAGCAGCAAGGCTACATCCAGCAGAAGGGTCACCGGCAAGCGAGTGGCAAGAGTGGCACCTGCATCAGTCCATCCACAGCCGATTTCACCTCACTTTCTTTGAAACCTGCAGTGCGGAAAGCTCGAGGCAACATGCCAATGCAGCCACCATGGCAGATATTTAAAGGTGGCACATCCAGAGTTAGGCTGCTGTTATCCCAGAAGAGGAACGATTTCTACCAATGTGGTCAGATTCAAACAAGACATCACGCTTGGAGCCCGAGGAATAGAAGGTGCACCCAGCCTCCATTGGCCTTTTCTTTCGCTTCTTCTGGATCCTATCCCAGGAGCCCACGTCACAAGTCACCGAAAGAGGTAGGTATCGGACAAAACTTGGGTATTCTCCCGTTATCCCCCTTGGATTAGTGGATTGGTTGCCTCCAAATTCGCTGGGGATGGCCCTGCACCCCGAAATTTGTTGAGTTTCCAAGGCGGTCCTTGGTGTAGGCATGAGGTGGTCGGCCGTGTCGGAACATGGTACACAGCAGCACCTGAGCTAAGCACCGACTGCGCAGCCTCTGGGTCAAAATGACTTCAAGCATTCCCCAAACTGGGAAAATCAGTTCTCGAAAACGGCCAGTTTTGCGTCAACAACCATCTTTCCAGCTTCCGCGGCACATGGAGCAGGGCAACCAACTTGTTCATCAGCTCAGCTGCGGTGGTTTCCAACTTGTTGCCCTCCTTGGCCATGCTCAAGCGGCGATAGAGGCCATCACCGGAAGAAATCTGTCCATCCCTTCTCAGCATCATAAACATCTGTGCATGGATGGGTGGATCTGTGCATTTTGGGGCAGAATAAAGGTTAGTAAAATAGATTAGCAAAAGATATTAGAAGCGGTATAATCTCATGAAAACAGTCATGATTGTAGCATTGACCCATCACTCACTCCAAATTAGTGCTCACAAAATCACCACGCAAGCGAGCATCGAGCTTTTCTGAATTCAGCCCATTTGCAGGCTCAATGGTTGAATCAAAAATGGATCAATCATCTCTTTTGATGCCACAAACCAATCCAATCATATCAGTTGTTGTACGCATATTATCATAATATCAGGATAGTTTCCCATTCCCAACCATCTTTCCAGTGACAGTAAGGTTGCTACAATTCACCGAGCATGGATGTTCACCTGTCCCCTTCTGTGCAATCTCTGAGGATGAGACCAAGGCTTCAAAGCTGCTGACAGCATCCTCGAAGGAGTCCCTCATTGGTTGCAGCTGTTGGTCCACCAATGGCAATGGCCAAGAAACAAGTCCGGTTGGGTGGCAGGGTCACACATGGTTGGTGGTGCTTGGGGCATCTTTGGGACTCACCGAAATCCAAAGATTTTCTGAGTTAACCCGGTTAGGTGCCTATAGAAAAATGGTCAACTTATAAGTTTTTCACTGTTGGGACGTCACAGAAGGGCCCAGGAGATCCTATGGTGCAGCACAAGCGTCTGTAAATCCTTCAGCATTCCCAGCAGATCCAACTGCTCATAGGCGCCATGACAACAAGTGCGGGACACAGACACGGCCTGCCACGGGGCCAGTTTGTCACATGCTGATTCTGATTCTCATCATTTCTCACCATGATTTGATGGCCATTTGGGAGGGGTCGATCCCAACCCCCCTACCATTACAGTAAACACCCCCATGGTTAATGGTCCCAAACATGTGTAAATTCCATTGAATTCCTCACTAAACCATGTGTTTATAATGGGGGATGGGATGATGGCGCCTGGCAGAGGATGGTCCTGGAGAAGTGTTCCACCAACGGTGCCAACGGAGGATGGGTGGCCAAAGACTCCTGGCAGCAGAGGGGCAAGATGAGGATGTTCATTGGGAAAAAAGTGGGGAAATGAACCAAAAAAAAACCTACAAGGAACATATTGGCAAAGTGTCATTGATCCGATTCCCATATACCCTTGCCATCCTTGAATATAGATATACCATATACCGATACCCAACCAAAGCAAAAATGTATAAAAATGTCTACATAAATCGTTGTGCTGGGCTATTATGTAGTATTTCTGCATTGATCACACTTTTTTGCCCCCCCAAAAAAGCAACCCACGAATTTTCGCGACTCATTGGTCTCCTTGACCTCTTGGATTAAGCGACGACGCACGGCAGCCTGGAGCTGGGCGCCATGGTGGATGGGACAAGGATCCTGAAAAATCTCGTGCTGAGATATGGATGACCATGGATACCCCCAACTAATCTGAGATATTCCGATATGCCGATATGCCAAATTAGATCGAATGCGATTCTTTTCCGCTGGTTGGTTCTTTCATCTACTTGAGAACCAGTCTATGGTCCATATATATATATATATATATATATATACTATATTGTTCCCTGACAATACCGATGTTCTTCTGTGATTCATGACCATTTCTATTCCTGCATGGTTGCTGCAGGCCTTTCCCCACCACACTCAGCCGCGAACCTTCTCCGCCGTTTCCGAACCACCCAGGCTCAAGCAACTTGACACAGCCATGATGTACCTGTGCCATGCAGCAGAATCCATCTCAAATCCATGAAAGCACCTTTTCCCGGCTTTTGATTAGCTAGGATACCCAGGACTGAAAAATCAGAGACACTCATTTCATCAAGGTCAGCTGGGGCACTGCAGGCAGGCCACGCCCTCGATACCAAATTCGTTCCTGGGACCCGCTTTGACAATCCGTGGGTTTTCTGCGGGCAACACCAGCAGCCGGCAAAAAAAAATGATAGAAACGTGAGTTCAGACTTCCATTGATGATACTGAGTTTTCGCAGGGTGCAATTTTTCGGGCATGTCAAACACTTTTCTTTGAAACGTCCACATACGCCTCCCTTACTTTTTAGCTTTGCTGGTGCCCACCATGAACCTCACCAGGGATCCAAAAGCTGGAACGAGCGGACCATCCATGTGACCCACCAAAACCGTAGCACATCTGCGGGACAATCCGACCTCCCCAAGCATAAATAATATTAAATGCCAGCAGCATTTGACACATCCAACCCCTCACCCATCAACCCCCCAAGAATCTCCTCCAAACCCAACCTTCCCAACCCGTCCCAACCAGTTCTCAGCGCAGCCAGGGCTCATGCACTGCGGCGCCACCAGGGAACATCGGCTCAGGGCTCGCAAGGCCATAAGTCGAGCAGCCAAGGTTTCAGCCCTGGCAGCAGAGCTTAAGTCAGATGCTTTACCTGGAAATTTCACCAGAGGAAGCCCTCAGACTGCCCCAAAAACACGAGAAAAGTGGACAAAATACAGTTGCCATTATTTTTGTTTGACTCTATGGATGATATATCCTCTGAAAGCAGCGATTGATTGCGTATGGAGCGTGATTGGGATGATTTCAACACAGAAGTCTCAAAATTTGAGTGTCTTTGTGATTTTGTATCTATGTATTGATTTGAGGTCCTCAGCATTGATTAGGCATTACAATATTGCTGGGAACTTTTGAGCTGAAATTCTTATCCAATGGAAGTACGGAGGAGCCTGAAAGAGTTCCAGCGAGAATCACCTGGAACCTGGCAACTCACTCCAGCCTCGACGGCAAGACGCAGAGCAACCGGAAGAGCTGCTCCTAACAGTCGTCGACAGCAAGGGTGGCACCCTTGTAGCTGATGGTGAAACAGGATTTGATCCACTTTTCAATTTTGCCAAACAAAATACGTGAAGATCTACAAGTCTTGTGGTACGAAAACCCCAAGCTGTGATACCTGGAGCAAAGCTGGGCAATCTTCCCCATCCTGGGCGATCTTGGCCAGTTCCGGATGGCAACAACTTCGATCCAAGATGCAAACCAGGTATTCCACTTCCTCCTGGCAGCTGCGGCGGAAGCAATAGATCATCCATGGATGCCAAGCCTCCACCTGGGAGGGTGGAAGAAAATCAAATCTAGATGTTTTGTGATGTGTTTAATGATGTGTTTAATTGTGGTTAATTATGTTCTCTATATTCTGTTTCAAAATGTTGCCAGCGCTTGGGATGTGGAACGACCACCCATCATCTAATGATTTTTTGCCAACCGAAGAAAATCCGCTGGAGGAATGGCAATGAGTCCGTCCTTCACTGGCGGTGCTTCTCCCACCGTTCCGAGCTTCTTCTCCATGCGCCGCAACACGCCCAAGAACCTGAAAGTGCTGCGAGTTGCCAAGCTGCAACACAGCTTCAGTCCCAAGAAATCCAAAAAGATCCAAAAGGGCAAACGTCTGCCAGCACCCTCAGCCTGGCAAGTTGGTTTTGGAGTTCCCCTTCCAACTGCAACATGCTGAGGCGTCCACTGCTGACTCTTCATCAAGACTTGGCAACTAGCCTCGCCCCAGTGGACAGTGGGGGGATTGGAGATGCCTCCAACATTGGTAGATGGTTAGATGTTGAAGGGGCTGAGATTGGTTTTTTTCCTGAAGTCACGGAGTGTGCAGAACGACATTTGACCAGAGTTTCCAGGCTGGTTGAATTGATGAGGGAAAGTGTTCTCCTGGTGAGTCTTCCCAGTGATGGAGCCACAACAGCTGCTGCTGGGGCCTGGTTGGAGGCCATGGCACACAGCACCAGCATCACCGGGACACGCAAGGTGGCGGTGGGGAGCTCCAACCTGCAGCTGGTAAAACACCATGGTTTCCCATCATCCCCTTCTGGTTTGGTTGAGAGATGGGGTCCTAAAATCCCAAAAAAAGCAACAGTTAGCACAGTTAGTACGCCTCCATAGAACATCCATCAACCACCAGCAATTTCGGACATTGCTAATTTCTAGACGATTCTGAATGCTTCCCAGGAGACCTGCTCACCGATCTCTCCCATCCACCAGGCCATCCAAGCCAAGCTGCAACGCGACCAGAGGGGCCTCCAGGTGCAAGGCGCTCATGGCCTGGGCTGAAGGAAGCCAATTTCAACAGGAGAACTCTGGACAAAGCCGCGAAGCCATTTGGATACCCTCTGGTAAACTGACATAGCTATTGAAAATGGCCATTTATAGTTGATTTTCCCATTAAGAATTGTGATGTTCCATGGCTATGTTAGTTTACCAGAGGGTAGCCAATTTTGAGACAAACCCAAATGTAAGCGCTTTCGAAAGGCTGGAACCTGCGGCCGGTGAATCGTCAAATCATGTTCCATCGCACCATTGTTAGGCGGTAAATGTCAGTTTCCGGCACAAGTGATGAATCTCAAACTTGGCGAAAAAAAAAACAGAAAGTCACTCAGCGCTTCGAAGCTTGAAATCCAAAATGGATGTTGGCTGAAATATGGGGATAAATATGGATAAATCAATACATATAAGACCTTCCTTGCGCGGATGAATATCCACAAATCCCAGCTATGAATTAATTGATGTTCACCAGGATACCAGGGCTCTTGACCCATAGGCCACATTTCCTCTAAGACTCTATGGTCCATGCAACTGTCCTCTCACCCATTGGGTCCCCCGCAGACAGGCCGTGTTCATTGGCGACCAAGGCCGTTAGCAGCTGCGCGATGATCCTGGAGGACTCTCTTTCAAGCAAAGATTGGCCACAGAAAGGGGAACTCGTTCCTCGGTTACTCGTCCTTGAATGGGGGTTCAAGTTCTATAGAAAAGGGAAACCATTTTTCACTCGGCGCCCAAATCTGTTCGAGCAACTTTAGGTCCCAGTTCACCAAATATAATCCACATATAACTTTTTATAACCCAAGTTTCCAGGGGTACTCATCCCACACACCAATCGAATTGCTGGTCCTAAACGATGCATCAGCTCGCGCCACTTCATCTGCTGAGGGCCGATGTTGACCTCGGCTCGTACCCAGGAAGCGTCAAGAGTTGCAGTGGTAGCAGAGGAGAATACCCAGCGTGCTTGATCCTGAATCTCTTTGTATCTGAAGAAAAATCAGTGGCTCCCGGATCCAAAAGGTGTCAACTCAGTCCACTATCTGGTCGTTTCCTAAAATGGGGGTACCCAAAAATGGATGGTTTATAATGGAAAATCCTATGGATGATTTGGGGGTAGCCCTATTTTAGGAAACCTCCATCTCAACTCTGCCAACTTTTCTTCCAAATTTGGGATATCTTCAAGTGATGAGGCCAAAGGACCAGGTGGTAAGGGTGGCAAATCCTCACTGCTGCGCATCTGCCAAGCCCTCTCGGCTTCCAAGTCCTGTGGCCAGGTGAAGCTAGTCTTCCACCAAGGAAAATAAGGAACATCTCCCTCCAAAAGATGCCCAAAGATTAGCTCAACCGTTCCATTCCCAGCTCCTCGGTGAGCTTGTGGCCACCCGCCAAGTCGTTCCACAGCTTGTAGCTGGCACTCAACTCCTAACATGTCAATATTTTCAATGGTCCAGGGGGACTTCAGGTGACTGCCAGCAAAAATGGGTGATCAGATGTGATTTGATTTGGTGCCTTCATGGTTGGGACTAGATACATAGGATTCATAGGATTGAAAATGAATAGTTTCAATCAGCCAGAACCAACTGAAGATATCTTCCAAGTATCTCCTGGTCGACTCTGCTTACCTTATGCATTGTTGCCCTGCTACATCACCGCCTTACCGCTCCTCCAATCTGTGTGCAATGCATCCCAGCACGTCATCGGCCACCAGTGCTACCACCATGGAGGAATCCACCTGCCAGGACCCACCCAGTGTGGGATGCGGCTGTTGTTTTCCTCCAACTTCGCAACAGTTCAAGTCGTTCCGACCGTCAAAGACTTGCACAGCCAAATGTGTTTTCTAGCGCAGGAGTTCATTTTGTTTTTTTCTGGTTGAATGGCAACCCATTCAGAACATCTATATCAAACTCACCCAACAATCTGCAATCCCCAAGTTTTTCCCAATCTTTCGCAGATCTCATCCCCATTTCTGTTGAAAAAAAAAAACATCATTTCACATTCACAACACCAAGCCTCCACGGCAAACAGCACCATGTGCAGCATGGCATCCAGCGAGTCCGCTGCCGAGCGCCGGGTCGCTTCATCCATGTCGGACCTGGGATGGGGCGGACCTGGGAAAAATGGTAGGTTTTGGTACCTGGAAAGGGGTGGAATTTATCAATTGATCCTCAAATTATGGACATTTCTTGGGGAACTATATATGGAACTATACAACATGAAGCTTCCCAAACAATAGAAGTTGACATCATCAAATGATTTGATGCTTTGGGGACCAGACTCAAAGCTTGGTGGATTGGTTTCTTGCTCCATGGACTTCTGGGGAAGTGACACCACTGCGGTCTCACAAATCTCAGGAGGCGTCGTTGTCTCTAAGGATCCGACTCTAAGAACTTCTTCCCGTGGACCTTGAACCATCCCACCTTGCGCCGTCGGAGGAATGGGCTCTACCAGGTTGCGAAATAACAGCATGAAGCACTAAACGGAGGAAGAACACAAACGGGTTTGCTGACAAATTCTAATTCTGTCATAGTCTGCAAGATCTCGCGACATGCTCATCAAGTCTTCTATGAGGATCAATGGTCGGTTATCCATTTGGATGATGCGCTGGAAAATGAAGCGCCTATGATATGGTTCATGTGCCCTGGTGCTTTGCTCAATTTTGCGGGTCCCCAAACTTCATTGATGTGGCTCGGTTCAACCAAGTCACTAGACGTTCACCGACGCCCAACCCTCGCCAACGCGTCCACAAGTTTCCTGCACACAGCGGATGCCATTGGACTGAGGCTGCAAAAGATCGATGACAAATTGGCAAACCTACACCTACGAAATGTTGAGTAATTCTGATGAAGTTGGATGGTTCCAAGCCCAAGACATGCGACTTTAAGGAGAAATTAGCCTCAAAATCACAAAATGGATGGGGGCCAACCCTAAATCAAAGTGCAGGATTATACTAACTGCAGATTGTAACTAGCCCCCACCTAAGCCACTTCCGAAAATGAACCCACCAACAGAGCCTGAGATGGAGGATTGCAAGAGCCCTGCAATGAGGTCTGCCGCCACCTGACTACTTGAAGCTTTTCGGAGTCCAAAGCTCTGCGCCATGCAGAAATGTCTAGCCACTGACCATCAACCATGAATCAAACCCTTTCCAAACTCAAACACTTCCAAACGCCCCTTCCAAACTGGCATAAAACTTGGAAAAATCCCCAGCTTTTCAGTTGGAATTCTGGCCTTGTGGAGCTCGGGGGGCTTGCGGCCATCTACCAACAGCTCCATCAAGTAACGATCCAGGTCCTTGGGAAATGTAGCAGGGCCTGGCACCACCTGTTTGTTTGAACCAAACCACTGAGAAAACCTGAGAAGTGTGTATAAATTGTGGATTATTTGGCTGAAATTTCAATTATTTTGAAGAATCTGGCTGATTTGGAAGAAATTTGGTGATGTTGAGCCATCTTTCAGTCAGCCAGCCAGATCATCTGACGCCATATCGGTAGATTCAACACTTGGCGAATCGATGCGCTGAACTTGCTGTGGAATTCAGAATGTGACAGTGTAGGGCCCATGACTTCTCAGTCACAGATGTTTCAAAATACAGGAAAGAGGACCAAAAGCCTCCCCTTGAACGTTTGTATCCAAAATCATGAGTCGAGAACTCATCTTCCTTTCCCAACGAGTCATATTGTGACCAGATGTCACTTCCGTCACTTCCCTTCAGACAACCGCCGCAGAATTCTCGCCAAGAAGCGGGAATCCTCATCTGATGCACCAACACCTGGCACGGAAGGGGCATTGGGTCAGGTCCTCCAGGAGCTGATTCCACCCAGAAATCCCTGATTTCGTGCTAGGGGGAAGGTGTGTTTTTTTGTCCGAAAGGATGCATCAATACTCGCTTCAACCCTCTGGAATCATAATTGGCTAGAACGGTAATTCTACTCGCAACTGGCCCCAACCTGCCCAATTGACTGCTACAGAGACAGTTCTGACCTCATACTGCAGACAGTGGTGGAGTGCTCGCAGAGAGATCTCCCACAAGGCATCTGCATGTTTTCTCAGCAGCACGTCCTGGGTGGCCAGTGGATTTTTAGCTTGCCGATTCGGTTTTAAAGAAAACACATCTGGGAACTCGAATATAGAACCCAAGGACCTATGGTGGTTTTGTCTGAAAAAACTGCCAGTTTAAATTAAAAACAGCCAGGTTTTTCGGATGTTTTCCAGGTTTTTCGGATGTTTTCTTTGTAGCTCTTCCACCATATTTTCAGATCGGTCCAAAACCAGCCAAGCCACCGCACTGTTCTCCTCCGCCACGCTCTGTGCTTGCCCGGCCGCCCGCACCATGCGCGCGAGGATGTCCAGGTCTGACCACAGGTCTGGGGCACAGGCGCCCAGGGTGCAGAAATACATCGATTCGAAGGCGCGGATTTGGATCTCAGGGATAGGATTCTCCATGTAGCCTTTGGATGGGAAGGTTTCGGATGGGATTGGGGGAAATCTTCACCGGAAACCACGTGTTTTCCTGTATGTCTGTGGGATGGGGTCCAAACCTCGGAAAACGTTGGTTTTTTTTGCATCAAGTCAATGTTCATCCCAAAAAAATATGGTGTAATAGGTGTTGAACCCTGCAGAACTGGTGAAAGACACAACATCATTTTCTTTGGGAGGTCCGAACACTAGTTTCTTAGCATTCTTCAAATGAAGGAACACCCAACTGTGTCATGTCACAGGCTGTCTGGTTGACCCATTAGAATCCAAAAGGTGCTGCTTGAGCCCCAAAAAACTGACACGAGCCCCCCGAAGAAAATAGTTTCTGAGAAGGTATTTCCTTCTTCCCTTCCCAGCCCTCTTCTGGTATTTCCATCAATTTCCCAACATATCCGGTTCACAGCTGTTCCTCTTGGCCCAGTTGCTACAGGCCAAGACCATAATTTCGCGTGACAAGAACTTCCGGCGAAGTTCGCTCGGAGCCTGAGACCTCACCGTCCAGGCAGCTCCCCCCACCATCCATTCCAGTGCTCGCTAGTGATTTTTGCAATGAGGATCATCCCACCTTGGGTGCAATTCTGGCAACCATTTATTTTGGTACCCTCTGGTAAACTAATCTAACTATGGGAAATCACCATTGTTGATGGGAAAATCCTTTGTAAATCCTCCATTTTCACCAACCATCCCGGTGCTTCCCAGCCACATACCATGCAGGATTTCGATCAAGGCCCTGCGCGCCACCATGGCGTCCTCCTCTGCAGACATGCGACTCACAAACCTCGGCAGTTGGGGGCAGTGGATGGGTGTGTTGGTGGAAAAATCTATGGGAAACCATGTACCCTCTAATCAAACATGGCAATGGAAAATCCACTATTTATAGATGATTTTCCCAGCTATAAACCTCCATTTAGTTCGGGGATTTCCAAGCTAGCAACGTTTGATTACCGGAGGGTATGTTATTACTAGTAGCTAAAATATGGTGGTTCTGTAAATATGCCTTTCAATTCTGGAAGTAATGGAATGAAATGAATCGCAGTTGGAAACTCACCTCTCGTTCCTGTCGCTCCAAATCCAAGCTGAGACACATGAGCATGCTTCGATCAGGCTTCACTTCCTCTCGGGACATGCTGGTGTAGTACAGGTTTGCACAACCTCGGCCCAGACCAGGTAGGCCACACACCAAAACCGGGCTGCCCATGATCAACCCATGGGCCCCGATTTTCAGAGGCTGACAACATCCCAAGAACAGACCGTGAATCTTGAATCTTGCAGAGGATGATCATGATGGTGATAATGATATATCATGATGCATAACGATTGGCTGTTCTTTGGATCCATGATAATCCATCGCAACCAGGCCACACATGATGTATTTGTGAAGAGATGAATCCGTCTTCTGACAATTCTGGAAGTACTCTGCCATTGCATGGAAGATGCGACCTGGCAGCTCGGGCAGGGGAGCCTAATTTCTTACTGGGATAGTCCTTGAAATTGGCAAGATTAGTAAGTGATTGCTACTTGGACTGAACTAACTCTTGGATGATGTACCCGCCCTACTATGTCAGGAATCATCCCAAGTTCAAAACTCTAAACAGACTAGTGAACCAGCTGCTCTTACCCAAAGCTCTTTACATTACACATCTTGACACAACCAAGAAGCCTCATGTGGATTTGGAGCATTCCATTTTCTGCTGATTGAATCAATACTCCCACCAGTCAAAGAATCATCTCACCCATCCTCAATCTGTTTCAGGCTTTCCTCTTTCAAGACTTCAGAGTAGTTCAGGACACCTTCCAAAATCTTCCAGTTGCGCATCCAGCAGCATCCAGCAGCATCCAGCAGCCAACCTTTCCCATCTTCCCCAGTTCCACCTGAAACCGCTCGTTCCTGACACAAACATGTCAGGGTCGAGAAGATCAGCCGCCGCAATGAGGGCGAGGTGGCATCTGCAGGCATCACCTGGCAACCCTTTGCAGTGCCCAAGACCAAGATGCTATAGCGGCTATAGTGGTCCAGCTTGTGCATGAGACATGACATGTAACATATCCGCTATGGCCAAATTCATGGGGAAAATTGGAATGATATGACCAAAATATGATGATATACCCATATTCTGTTTTTGGGGTTTTTGGGGTATCGAATGGTCACAAACCCGCGTCCAAACCGAAGCCGCCTCCAGCAGAACCCGCAAGATCCGCGGCTCGCTGTGCAACAGCTCCAGGTTTTCGGCCTGGAACATGTTGGGTTTTTGTTTAAGCCAAGTCTAAATCTCGCATCTCCAGAATAAAATATACCTAGCCGCCCCAAATACCTCCGAAGTACTATGATAAAACACCATATTTATGGGTACTTGGGGGGGTCTAGGTATATATATATATATATACATTTATCATCCATCACCAGCCATCACCAGTCAGGGCCCTCCGGGGATCCCCACATGCACTGCCAAGTTGTGAATCACAAGCACAGCCAGATTGAAACATTCCAGGTATTGCGCTGGATCACCATAGGCCTGGACCTGTTGCGAGCAGCTTTTGGGGAAGTCGACCCTTACCCAATGAAGGGGATAAGGTTTGAATACTACGAAGATGAAGAAGTCTCATGGCCAGGCCATTGTGACTGCAAAATATTGACATGTTAAGAGGTTCCACATGTTTCCACCCTGCGTTCGTTTCAACGAAGAAGTCGTTGAAGTCGCGCCTTGCTGACCTCTTCGATCCGGATGTTGCCCACTGTCCGCATCCCTTCCTCCATCTTCTCCTGTGGCGCGACGACGCAGCAAAAACGCTGAAGGCAAAGGCCGGTGTATTTCTCGGAAGGGATCCAATACCTATGGATACCTCTATATACAACTAAGATCTATATAGTTTCTTGATGATTTCTATAGATTGTTGATGATTTTGAATGATTTATGACTAGGTTTGATGGTTTATGATGATTTATAGGGAACATTGTCCTGGCAGAGAACTCGGTTACTTTTTTTTATCACCAGTTACCTCAACGACCTCCAAGGACTCCTTGGAAGGCTCGGGTCGGCGACGGAAGAGCAGCTTCAGGGGTCTTGCTTCGAACATGGGCTCGATGTCACCTGTGCAAAACTGATGCGGAAGCTGTTTTCGGGGGTAGTTTTGCCACCAAATTTTGGAAACAAACCTAAACCATGTTCGAAAAAAAAAGACTTCGATCCTTCAAGATCCGAAAGCAATCCTGAAAACTGGTTGTAAATTCCCAGATCAGCCACGATCCTTTCCCCGAGCCTTGCTCCAGTTCCGTCACATCAGTGCCATTCACCTGGACGCAAGTGACCAAAGCTGCAGGCTGAGTCAGGTGCTAAGATGGGGATCAGGTTCGGATTCCAGGCCTAATTTTGAAGTCTGGTATGTCATTCATTACCTGCATCCTTCTGTCAATCTTTGGATCATACTGATTCTGATGACAGGAAAACCCAATGGTTTCGAGAGTCGCAAAGTTTCCGGCCGGGATAAAAACTTTCACCAAATCATGATCTGTTCTAAATTCTAGTAGCCAAACTAAATGGGAAGATCAAGATGTGCAAAAAATCAACATCACCCGTAGAATTTCAGCAGATCTGGCATCTCCCGCCTCCACCAACTCGTCTCCAGGTCGAAGTTCGGTGCCCACGCGTGCAGCGCGGCTGTTGGGCAGCACCTTTGCGAGTTGGGGTGGCAACTCCCAACCGATCCTGGCACAGCTGGAAGGTGGTCCATCTGACCTCCGAAATCCCTGGATGATTCACAGTGAGGGAAGATGGATCCCTCCATATCTTGTGATATCTTGTGATATTGTGTATTCATTCCCATTCAGAAACTTTCAGCCATCCAATCCCTGTGCTGCACCATTCCAGGTCCTCAACCCGAGTGGTGGAGCATCGTCCGGTTCAAAGACCACCTCATAGTAGTCGAACTTGTCCTCATCCTGGTCATCTTGGGTCATGTTGAAGTGTATAGAACATGTAGAACTTCAAGGCAAGTTACGAATCTGCTGAGTGGCAAGTGTTCAAACTATTGACAGCTTCAACAGTTTTGTGCTGGATTTTCGTGCTGGATTCTTTTCCCTTAGGCTCTAAGAAGCCTCCGCTTGATGCAACCCCTGGTGAATCCCATGTTCAGCAGCAAAATAGCAGGAGCCCAGAGGTCATCGTTCTGTTTGCCATCAAATGGGATCCAGAAAATCACCATGTGACCAGCACCAAGTTTGCGTCCTTCACAGGCTCCTCCGACTTCAGCTTCACCTCACCCGCGCGCATATTTCGGAAAGAAACTCTTCAAAGCATCAACAAGAACGAGGTTGATGCTTGAGATTTGCTTCGCAAGTCCACCAATTCCATCGATTCAATGGAGGTTTCCGAAAATGTGGCTATCCCCAAAACATCCATTTAAATGGGATTTTCCGTTGTAAATCATCCCAATTTTGGGTGCCCCCATTTTAGGAAATCCCCCAATGAACCCAAGAGGATGTAGTGACGTACCAAAGGGATCCCCAAGTCCCCGACCCGGTGGAACAGCACGGCACAGTGGCGCAGCACGTCCCGGAGGAAGGCCTCAAGAGATCCCGCAGGGGGTTTTAAACCTTAGGAGTTTTCCAAAGAAATGGAGGGATGAAGATTCATAATAAATAATCACCAACATTCACCAACTATTTTTGCTGTGCCAGGGTTTTGATCCACAGCCTGGGAAGGGTACAGGTTCACCGGGATCATGTGCCATTTACTGGATGGTTTGCGGCATGGTGGAACAGGTGGCAATCCCCAGCAGCTTCTTTGAGTTTTTCATCCAGTTTTTGTTACTTTGATCGCCAGCTGAGTTTATTCTACAACTTGGAGCAACCCCAACTCACCCTTGGCGGTTTGAAACTTCTGATACCCCATGTACTACAGAATCCCTGTCATATACCGCAATTTCTCCTTTCCGCATTCCAACCCACCAAACCCCAGCCCTGAGTGCATGGCCATGCTATCAGCTGTCATGACGGCCTTGTGCGTATTTTCTCTGCATGTCCTTGGCTGGGCGCTGATATCGTGTTTGGAAACAAAAAGTGGTGATTTGCCAACTAAAATCTGTGGATCAACCAACAAACAAGGGGGTACATCAAGTGCTGCATCTACTGGGCCAAGACAAATTGGCAATTTACTCAGAAGAATTGGAGATACAACTAGCATGACCTATGAAAGTCTTGGTACAAGTAAGTGGGTTTGTTTAGCTCACAAAGCTGGGACGAAGTACCAACTAGCAATCCAGATGTCGCCCTGAAAAATCCCGCAGAGTAAGCTAGACCTCAAAATGTGTTGGTCATTTCAGGCCCAAAATTGTAGAGATCGAATTCCTGGTGAAATACCTATGATTCAGAGCCTCAAGAACCACATTCTCCCCGTGCTGCAGCCAAGATGCAAATTCGCCAACATCCGGGTGAGTTCAATCATCAGGGCAAAGTGCTCCACGAACCAACCCTTGCCCGGAATGCCCCTCAGCATGCGGGCGTCGGTGCCAAAGACTTACCTGCTGACTTCCACCATTTGATTGGCTTGGGATGGTACCTTCTTGTACTCATGTGCTCTGGCAACAGAAGGTCTGATGAAAAAGTCCAAAACTTCAGATTGGACCAAGAATTCAAAGTTGATCGGATTGCATGCACCAGCTCTACTACCTCCAACGGCCAGATTTGAGTTCGCTCTGAACTAAGGACCCTGAGGACCCCGCTTGCAAATGCGGAAGACTCCCGAGTTTACGATGAATTCCTGGCAAGAACGCCCCTGGCCAAGCTTGACCCACTGCTCGACTCTCACGGCACGCAGTGAAACCATCAACTGCTCGTTGTGCTCAGGTGCTGCTTCTATGAAAATGCTGATCAAACCCAATCTGCTGAACTGAGGCATCTACAAAGAGCTCATCCTGTGCAGCTGCATTCGCAAGAACCTCAGTCCAAAGATCTCCGCGAAATGTTTTTTTTGGGTACACAAGGACCCCTCATGGATAACTACTATAATGTGTTGACCACTCATGTTCGGTTGTCCCCAGTGGTTGATGCAGTTGTTACGCGAGTAGGTCCACCAGTAGAATTAAGGTGGGTGACAATTCAATACAAAGAGGGAATTGCGAATCTATTTGTAATCGGACCTGCCTATCAAAGTCCATGTGTTTTTGCCCCCTCACAAACCTAGAACTAGCGGCGACTACAGTAAAAACACAAAATATATCATAAAAACCATAATAAGCAACAGTCGCAAAATCAGAGAACAGACATGCAGCCATCCAAATCAAAAAAAAAATCAGAGCCATGCAATCTGCCAAGTTGCTCCCAGGACCTTCTGGCGGATCTCCAGGGTGGATGTGGCCAGCATTGGGAAGAGGTGATCCTGGGTGTCGCCAGACCGCTACTGGCGATGTTCAAACCCCGGCGGATCAACTTGGAGTTGGGTCCAGCATCCATGACGTCATAGCATCCAAAAAAACTGCAACACTTCAAAAAAACTCGATGAAAATGTGTTGAACTTAAAATCTGAGTACCCTGCAAGGGGGCCCGGAAGGATTGACCCCGCAGGATGCCATTTGTTGTACATCACAAGCTCGCACCTATCTCAGGGCTGCACGGACCGAGCTCGAAGCATGCATTCTGGCTCATCCTGCCAGCAACTTCCATCTGTGACAAAAATCCAGCATCATTGCTTTACAGTTATCAACCCTCTTCAGTGGGGATGGCTGTCCTCTTCAAACTGCTTGATTCGTGCAGGATCAGCCAATGCGTTTGCAATGAGCCTTGGCCAACGCAGGGCATCGTCGATGACACCCATTGGCAGACAGCAGGTGCTGAATGGCATTGAAGACAGACCACATACTGCCCGCAACAAATACAAAATGAATCAAAATGATACAAACATGTAAAAACATGGTTTCCCCAGAGTTTGAAAAGCCAGTCATGTTTCCTACTAAATGAAACACAATCTCTACCTGAATTGAATTCTTCCAATCCTCCAACAGATGGACCACAGTCCACGGTCACCAAGAGACGCCATGAGACTGGGCTGGAGCCATTCTGGACCTGGCACGGCCAACCGGCACCGCTTTGTCTAAGAGGAATGCTTGCGATCTTGTCACCCCACCCCCTGCAAGAACTAGCCTACTTAGAGCGGCAAATGCAACTGGCAGTTGACCTTCTGACACCAAAGCAAATGTTTAAAAATCGGACCAGAAGACCCATTCGGTGAAATGAGCACCTTGCCCCGTCCCCTATGCCACAAATTCCAGGCATCCGCACATCCCAAAGAAATGCGGTACGCGACCAGCGGAGCACGGATCTAGGCGACAACAGCCACACAGTCTGAGTGGATTTCTTTGGTCCATCACATTCCCGCCTATACCAGGTGAGCCAATGGATTGATAATCCACATTGCATTTGGGGGTCAAAATTTCAGGCGACCTGAGGGGCCAACAGTTTGTTTGGTCAGTTTTCCATCATTTTTCATATGTCAGCACTTGAAAAATCTACCCCAAATTCCACAGCCATTCCAGGGGCGACTCTGAGGCACAAACACTCAGTGGACTGAGAAAGGTCAAACCTGGGATCCAAAGGTCCTACCCTCCCACAATCAAAGGTGGCTAGCTGGAATAGATATGGTTTGCATTGCCATGTTTGATTGGCGGAGGGTATCGTTAATAAATCATCTGTCGGTTAATATCCCCTAAATTCATGGGATGTCATGAGTATCAAACATCTGTGTGATCAATATTGGACTTATCATGTGGGTTTACTAGTCATCCTAGTCATCTGGCATAGGGATAGTACATAACCAATGATGATCTGGTAAAACATCAGGGGATGGATTCGGGATTCTGGATGGATCAAGTTACCTCAAATACCATATTTGGAGGGGTCAACATCCATAAATCCCAGCTATGAATTGGTGTGAGCAGAAGGGGGTTCCAAAAAACCTGGGTTTTGTCCGCCAAATCGGATGAATTGCAATGATGTTGTCAAAACGGGCATAGTATCCTGAGAACGGTTTGGTAAATATCATTCATAGATTCATAGCCCATCATGTACAGAGTGCAAATTGAGACCAGCAAGTGGCCATCACTTCCCTTTGCCCTGCCACCCTGATGTTCCGGGTGCTATCCTCGGATGTTGGAAGATAATTCCCACACAAAATGCCCCAAACCCCAGGAATCAAGGTCCAGACCAGTCAGACATTCCACAATGGCTGCTACAAGGGAAGACGCCTGGTAGAGGCCCAATTCAACTTGTGCAGGGAGCTTGCTTTGGGTATTTCCAGGACAACGAAAAAGGGTTTTATTCTGGGAAGGATCCGACAGATAGGTGCATGGACTTAAAAGATTGCGGCTAAAAAACGATTCGCGTCTGCGTTTACAAGATTCAATGATGCGTGAGGAAACTCAACACTTGAGGGTCCAAATCGCGGTGGAAACATGTCTCTTTTGGAACAGAACACCTTGCTGGCTCCAGCATCCAATGAGTTGTTTGCCAATTTTTGCAAGTTGACAATGTTGCGCTTTAAGATCCATACATATCTGCAAGATGTGGTGAATATACCGAGTGTGTGTATGTGTAAAGGGGTGTTTCTTCCTACCAACCATGCTCAAAGACCCTCTAAAATCCCCACTAAGTGCATGAGGGAGCCATGAAAGGCAGTTGGAAAAATGGAGAACGGCAGCTGCACCTGCCCTTGATTCAAGGAGAGTTTCACGACCTGACCGATTTGATGGATGGAAAAGGGGGCAGCTCGGGAAACCCAGTCCGTACCCCAATGGCTAAGATCCAAAATGGGGTTGGGGGTTCCCCAACCAAATTGTGTTCTGCAAAAACAGCGAGTATGCTCCTGATTGGGAAATCCTGGTGGAAATTCTTGGTGCTCTTGAAGCCACTGCATCACACCAGCCTCGAGCATTCCTTGAGTCTTGCTGTGGAGCATACTCAAAGACCTACCGTGGCGGGCCCCGAGTCACTTTGGATCCTTCACGCCCAAGGGTTGAGCCTCTGAAAATTGAAAGATGGTTTTCCTAGTGGAAAACCATGGCTGGATTCCACGTGAAATGTCAAAGGCGCCAAGGAAATCCTGCACGCTTCAGCGCTCAGGACCTCCCCATTTGTCCACCGGTCCACTTCAACAAAAGGCTCTTTCGTTGAATTCTATGGAATTTCTGTGGAACTTACCAGCCCAAAGTAGCCCAAAAAGTGGGGTTCATATTATCTCTATAGCCATCTATAGCCATGTAACCTATATTTCATAATTCCCTCCCAGCCGGACCTGAAGTCATGGCGTAGGGGTTGGAGCACCTTGGCCACAGCTATGGAAATCACAATTTTTAACAGGTAAATCATCTACAAATGGGACATTTTCCATAGCAAACTGTGAGTTTTTCTGGAGGGGATAGGGGAATTCAAACCACAAAGATGCGGAGTGTTGGATGACGGTTCGTGGTTTTGGGCCACAGAAATATCAATGGCCATTTCAGGTACCTAAATTGGAGATATGTAAGGGCTATGTCAGGAGATATGCCCCGAAAATCTGGCTTTATATGGTACAGTACCTCCATTTTGGGGTCCTGAATTTCACATTGAAAATATGGGCTCCTCCAGGATTTCAAACCACGGACATCAATCAGTGGCTGGCCAAGAAGGGATCGAAATGTATGACATGTGGCTGAAAACAAACCACCAAGTAGAGTAGAAATCTGTGTGAAAGAGGCTGCTCACCCTTGGACACACTCATTAAGACCTAATGAACTTAAGACCCCCAAATAGCCAAAGGATCTGAAGTTGAATTCAGCTTTATTTTCAAAAATAGCAAACTGACCTCAAATTAGATCATCGATGTTCAAGCGATGTTCATCGATTTCCCAAGTTGGTTGTCAACATTGGAGGCTGAGTTTCCCCACCAGCGCATCTTTGGCCTTGGCCTCCTCTCCCAACAGATTGACGTAGCTAGACTCAGCAGGCATGGCCACGGTGGGAAGCTGTAGGACCTCATAATTTCCTCTGGGAATCTGAGCTTGGAATAAAAAACCTGGAGAAACCACGGAATATATTGAAAATTATCTATGATCGATGGATTTTTAAGCTGGAGTACCAGAGCGTAAGTGAGATTGTGTTCACACATGAAATGCTTGACACACGATTGGATACTACGTACCAAAACAGTTTCGTCAAGACTTGCTCCAAACAGCACCCCAAGCCACATAGCAGCAAAGCGCTTGGCATTTCTACCTTGAAACTGTGAGCAGAATGCAGTCCACGCAGACCTGTTCTTGCGAATACGGCCTCTATCACCGCATATCGAATTCACAAGAGTCATGGAAAGATCTGTACCACTTCCCTTTTCACAATTGGGAAGCTACCATCCAGAGAACATCGAGCGAATCTAGCAGCCCTTCAACCTGAGCACCAGATGAAGGGTACATTCTTGTTGGACCCGATAATCCTGAAGGCTCTTGG
The DNA here is from genome assembly GCA_003297045.1 of Symbiodinium sp. clade C Y103. Lineage (NCBI taxonomy): Eukaryota > Dinophyceae > Suessiales > Symbiodiniaceae > Cladocopium > Cladocopium sp. clade C. The sequence goes on along the minus strand of BGPT01000573.1, from coordinate 69,583 downwards.
CACCATCCAACTGGCTCCCTGCAAAAACGAGCCTCTGTTGGCAGGCCGGTATGCCTTCTTTTTCTTGAATCATTCCTTTCACGCTGGGCTTATCTGCGATGATGAGCTCTGGGTCTGAGAGGCACTCTTCAGGGAGTGGCCAGAACAGACCAGGCGGCCCTTTTCCAAACAGCTTGATGTACTTCTTGAATGTCAGCATGTAGCGTTTTTCCTGATTCTTATCATCAGATCGTGGATCATGGCAAATCATCTCATTGCTCAAGCTGATACAAAGCTGGTAGTAGATCTGTGGAAAGAGCAGCAAGGCATGCCATACTTGATCCACTTCCCAGCTGGGCGACAGTTGAGCTCCTTCATCACAGTTCTGAACATTGCCAGTCTGCGCTTGATCCACTTCCAAGCTCACCGACAATGGGGCCTCTTCATCACATTTTGGGATGTCGCTAGCCATAACCTGATCCACTTCCCTGGGCGAAAGCTCTTCCAAGCTTGGCGAGCGCGCGGCCTCTTCATCACACTTTCCAGCGTCGCTGACCATTTCCTGATCCACTTTCAAGCTGGGCGACTCATAGGTTTTGACCCATTCCCACTAGCCTGGAGAAGACAAAAAAAAACTGCAATAGCTTCTGTAGCCATCATATCTACTCTCTTCCAGGCTCAAATTTCCACCTACATAAAACAGATTAAAATCATCTAGAGTCAACAAATACCCTGCAGGTTGGAATTATGACTATTTGGTGGACCATGGTGGAGTTCTTTGGGAAATCAATCAACTGGAAGTAGTCCATAGAGTGATTGGAGTTGCATGAAACTACAATTCCTTTTGAGACATGATCTAGCACGCACTTTCCAAACTGCCACTGCCTTCACTGCAGCTTGCTTCGCTGCCTCTTCTGCCACTTTCAGCTCCTGCAATTGGTGCTGTTCCCTCAGCCCGTAACCCTAGCAACCTTGGGAAATCATGTTATTCTGGGCATTTCTGGGACACCCATGTTCATAAAGAACAAACTGCCGCCCTCAGGCCCTCAGGTGTCAAATTCCTCCCCAAGTATCTGCAATCCTCAAGGCGTATCTACTGTCACTAACCCAACCCACCAACCCTCAGTATGTGCCTGATCCACTTCCAAGCTCACCGACAATGGGGCCTCTTCATCACATTTTGGGGTGTCGCTAGCCATAACCTGATCCACTTCGCTGGGCGAAAGCTCTTCCAAGCTTGGCGAGCGCGCGGCCTCTTCATCACACTTTCCAGCGTCGCTGACCATTTCCTGATCCACTTTCAAGCTGGGCGACCCGCTTTCAAGCTCGGCGACAATGCTGTTTCTTCATCGCAGCTCTCACTATCGCTAGCCTGTACGTTGTCCACTTCTAGGCTGTGCGACAGTTGGGCTTCATCACCTGTTTCACTATCACTGGCAATGGTGACGATGGTGATGACCTCCTTTGGCTTCGCAGCTGCAAGCTTTGGCGCTGCGGTGTCGCGATTCACGGCCTTCAGAATGAAAAATCGGCTCACTTCGATCAGCAGCTCGTCCACTGAGGCAACCAAACCATCCGACTCCATGCGCACGCCATGAAAGCCATCAGGCGAGCCGCTGGAATGTCTGATGACCTTCTCCTCCACATACTGCTTCACCGCAAGACCCTCAGAGCTCTTCCAAAACTCCACCATTTTCTCTGCCGCTGAAACCACATCATCATCGACCACTTGTGAAGCTGATTCACCAAGGATCTTGGCAACTGTAATTCCATGATTCCCAGAAGGAGTAAAGCAATCGAAATTCAGCGATGGATCGATCTTCGTTTCTGGCTGCACTGTCAGTGTGATCGTCCTACCTGTCAGGGTCTTCACAAAGATCTGCATGGCACAGAGGCCAGGGGCAGCCAGGGGCGGCCAGGGGCGCGGCTTCGAAGCTGTAGAGCCAACTTTGTGGCCTGGGCCCTGTGATGCCAGAGATTGGTTAGGTTAGAAACCCACATGTTTCAATGATCATTTTTGACTGAACCCAAGTAGTACAACGTAGAACTGTACCATCTCCATTTTTGACCATCAACTACCAGGGATTCCAAACAGCACAGCTCAGACTGGACCTGGCTCTGAGGGTCCCAACATCCATGGCCTCCAATTTCACTTCGCCGCCGCGGCCAGGGTCTTCAAGCTCCACCTTTGCCATGAAATTGTTGGCGCAGACCAAAACCTGAACCAAGCAGCAAAACCAACACCTGGAATCACTGGGTGATCACCATGATATATTTTTTTTCTTGGATGGTGCCATACCCCATGGTCGAAATTCGGAAGATTTCAACCAGCCAACTGATGAGCACGTCTCATAGGTCGGGATTGGCGCATTGGGACAAACAGTCGGCCTTTTGAAAATGGACAATCACTCAACCTCGGTTTAAGCAGATCCTATGGTGCTTCTGGACTATGAACCTGGTGACATAGTCACTACGTCCTTCAGTCACCCCATCCTCAAGAATAGCAGATAGCGAGGGATTATCCTGGCGATACTTGGCCTACCCGTGACCATGAGTGGGAATATGTTACAGGACTCTGACGACGATGACAGTGAAGACAAAGAAGATAAGGAAGAGGACCAAGATGAGGACGACAATCATTTGTTTCCACAAAGATGCCCCATCGGAACAAACAAAAACTGTAAATAGATCGTACTTTCATGTTCAGTTTCTGGCATTTGCAAGAGTTTCCGAAGACATGAACCAAGGAGTTTCATGAGTTTCACGGTCCCATGATTTGTTGAACCCCATGTACCGTCTGTTTACCACATTCACCAGGGGCTCTTCCGTTCTTCCCATGGGTACAGCCACCAGGCAACCCGTAGCATGGCCACAAACTCCTCCGTGGGAGTCAGTTCCCCCAGCTTTCGTTCCATGCCCGCGGTGTCCAACTCCTTGGGCCCAACTGGAACTCGGGGGATTTCAGCTCCATAGGTTGGGATATCACTGCTATTTGGCAAGATACATTTTTTTTGTAGGGATAACCACATGTTTGCATATATATATATATAATGTTAATACCTGAGAAGGGGGGGGACGAAAGCCAGCCTCCAAACAAATGCTCAGGCGGCGTTGTTTTCTTTGCACTGTATGTTCTTTACACACAGACACTTTTNGAAGGGGGGGGACGAAAGCCAGCCTCCAAACAAATGCTCAGGCGGCGTTGTTTTCTTTGCACTGTATGTTCTTTACACACAGACACTTTTACACGCAAACACTCTTACACACAGACCCTTTTACACACAAACAGCTTTACACAGAAACACTTTTACACA
>BGPT01000573.1:28550-59766 GCA_003297045.1 Symbiodinium sp. clade C Y103 | reverse complement strand
CTTTTGGACCTACAACTACAACTACAGCAACTACAACAATGACAAGTACAACGTCAAATACGTGACAGCTACAACTACAACTACATCATCACAACAACTACTACAACCACAACTACATCAACAACTACATTGCAACTTCACTGCGCTGCCTCCAACCACTTGTCGGTCCATCAGTGGGTTCGNCCCAGGTCCCACCTAAATGGTTGCTTTGAACTGCTGCAATCCTCCTGCCTCAGCCCCCTAAGCCCCCCCAAGTCCCTCCCCAAGTCCCTCCCCAGGTCCCACCTAAATGGTGGTGTCGCAAATGAGGGAGATTTGGTGTCACAAATGAGGGAAATCCAGGGGGGTTTTGGTGTCACAAATGAGGGAGATTTGGTGTCACAAATGAGGGAAATCCAGGGGGGTTTTGGTGTCACAAATGAGGGAGATTTGGTGTCACAAATGAGGGGCTTGCCGGTTTGTAGTGGTCAATACCGGTAGAAAATGCTTAATCATGGTTTAGGGAAAAATTGCAGGGGAGTCCATATTTCTTAATCCCTCAGATTGGGTGGGGTTTCCTGTAGAATGTCCCGAAGACCAAGTCTGGGACACCAAGATTGGAGACAAATCAAGAACTTGGAGATATGAAGCATGATGGGATATGTCGAGCGCAGTATGGAAGTATTGGACGAACTTGCAAATCGTTTCTTCAGTGTAGGGTTTCCCAGACTTCCTGCTCAAAGCAGATCCTTATGGTTGTTATGAACAGGGTACCCATTGTGGAGAAGCCACATGGGCATTTGGGAGCTGTGGCAAGTTGTGCTATACCCAGATCTTCTCAAGGTGGAGTGTTGATGGCGCCCATTTGCTCAGTGACGGTTCAAGTCCAAACTTGAAAGCATCGCTTCTCCGAAAGATGTCAAAAGAACCACAAAAACACTCTATCTCAAAGCACGGCACAGTAACATTGCTGACCAAACATCCTTTGGTTGCCCTTGGTAATTTTCATATTTCTCCCAACAAACCGCCCAGGCTGTTCAGCTTTTCATCCCCTGCCTCTGCCGCATTGGCATGCGCTGCAGACCGGCGGATGGTGGTGAGGAGTTCCTGACAGCTCAGCTCAGCAGGGGGATTCCGGAATCATCAGACGGGTTTTGTGAAAATTCCGCGTAGATTGTCCCACATATTCATATCCAATAATGATATCAATATCCAATAATGTCATTCCCATCTTTTGTAACATTAATATCCAAGAGTATTGTTGGGGGATATCTTATGTTCTCTGTATATACAGGATTCGTTGGAGAATCCGTTCCCCCAATAAGATCAAGTACCCCCAATAATGGACCCCCCAAATGAACAAATCCAATATCAAGTGTTTCGATGATGGTATCTATGTTATAGTAGGGATTGACATCCAAAACCTAAGAATGGAAGCCACTCAGGCTGGTTCCTCTGAGTGTTGTGCGAGATGAAATTCCGATTCCCGACATACGGGTAGGAAGCTGCATCAACGTAATTGGACCGTTCACTGGGCAGCGAAACACCTTCGAAAGGAAATTCCATCGGGTTCCGTGACCCACACCCGGTTCTGAAATCAGCTCCTTTCTGATACTGTGCATGATGCAGCTATCTGTAACCCCACTAGATTTTCAACCCTCCATGACTACCTCATCCAGGAAAAGCCACCAGGATTTTCCCTGATCAAAACCACAGCCCCAGCAAGGCACATTGATCACTTGGGACTCGTTGAGGAAGTTGTACAGCAGGGACTTGTCTCGGCTAAAATTGGCCACCAGCAGGAAACCATAGACCTGGACGTAGGTGTCTTCGCAGTCCTGGAGATCACGAAGCTCCAACCCCCCGTGGCAACGGAACTGGGAGGGATGAAGGACACAACCCCCGTCCTTCATGGCAAACAAACACGTGGGAACCACATTGCTGGCTTCCAAGGCTTGCTGAACCCTGCGCAGCACGCTGAGTGAGGAATGTGCAAAGGCTGGGCGAGGATGGAATGGAATGAAACAGCTGGGATCAAAACTAGCCAAAATGCAAGAAACGTTTATTGAAGATGTGGAATTTGAGGCCCAAAATGTGCCAATAAAAAAATGTTGGAGTCTTCTGTGGCTCAACAAGAGTGATATCGGATCAGCGCTCAATCTGGGGTTCAACAGGCCTGGGTCCCATCTCGTGATGCGACAACAAGAGGCACACCGTTCGGATCACATTCCTTGGCGAAATCTGGCAGTTCAGCAAGATGGGAGATTGAAACAAACATGTAGATTCAACCAACAACAACAAATAGGGCATTCAACCAACACAAAAACTGTATATTGAACCCACACCAACGAGACTAGAGGCACGAAAACTAGGATGGTTTGATATGCTATCTTGGTCACCATAGTTTCGCTGGTTTCTTTTGAGGCATGGTCCATTTCTGCAAGAAAGAAGTGATCAAATACGGGTCCCTACTCTCGAGAACCGAATCAAATCTGGTTGATCTTGAAGGAACAATTGTCAGTCCAAAGACTGGGTCTTCATCAATTTGCTGAGCCCAACACTGAACCATCCCCGATGGTTTCGGGTTCAGGGTTTACCACATCCCCAAAGATCTACAGCACCCAGGCACCGATAGATGAAGTTCGCAGGTTTGATGGCGCAGTTTCCCAAAAAGCTCAGGAAATCCATGGAATCCACGTGGAGCTCCTGCGCGAAACTTCCCCATGGATCATGATCCATGAAACGAACCTGGAGTTCGAAGATGATTTGTTTTGGTATCATGTGATTTATCATGTGCATATCATAACATATGTAGATATATAGATTATACATGGATTATACATGTATATATATATATATATATTTATTTATATATATATATACATATAACAAGTATAGATACCGTCTGGTAACCTAACATAACTATGGAAAATCACTATTTTTGATGGGAAAATCAACTACAAATAGCCGTTTTCAATTGGCATGTTAGTTTACCAGTGGGTATGCCATATTGCCGTATTAGACACCCCTCAAGATTCGCACCGCACCTCGGTGGTGATGTTTGGATAGATCACCCGCTGCAAGGTGCGCAGCCCAACGGTGCCCGAATGGAACGCCTCGTTCCTGGGGAAAAAAAAAAACTGAGGCAGTCAGATACCCTGAGGGATCATCTTAACTGGCAATGGAATTGTCTATTACATACTTGGCAAACTCAATGTTTTCTCGGACTTAGATGATCCACGTGGAAAATCCACCATTTTTGAAGGATCCCAGCCATGTTCGCTTGAGGGTAGCATCTCTATGAACCCCCTCGGTTGGCCTGGGGGGTTGACTACTGTTTTAGTCTCCTTTACTTATTGACATAGAGATGGTGGCCATGGTTTCCCCTCAGGAAATGATTTTGAAATGGTTGATGTTCCATTTCTTTTTGCTGCCCAAGTGTCACATCTGCTTGCGGCAAGCGAAGTAGGGACATCAGCAGCTGCAATCTGGTGGCTGGATAAATGAGGCTCGCCATACCTGCCATCCAGGGATGTAGTATGATGTAATCATCCGAAATGGGGGATGCACCAAGGGCAACATGTTTTTTCGATGGGGAAAATGAACCATGGAACTTTGGGATTTTGAGACAGCACCATATGTAGCTGACACACCAGGTGGATCCAGGTGGCTTACAACCTATTCAAAATGGGGGGAATGAAAATGGGAGGTTGGAAAAAACGAACAGTAGTGGTGGGCCGGGCATTTGAGCCACACCCAGTTTCTGCAATGATGGGCATGTCTGACCTACATGATGTTGTATACATAATGTGGTATGTGCCTCATCTTCCTGATGGTCAAAAGGGCCACGGTCTGTTATATCAAAACCTAACTATGTATGGGACAGTGGCCCGCCTTTTCCATCCAAAAACAGTGCCATCTCTGCCATGGGACATGCTTCTTCGGCCGAGTCGCTATGCTCTCCCCCAGTGGGTGAACCAACGAGGGCCGCGATGCCAAAGACGGCACCCATCAACAGCTCCACACAGACTTTGTCGTTCAAATCCTAGGGATGTGCCACGGCTATGGGGATGGGCCATGGCTAGAAATCTAAGGCCCAGGACGGCCCATGTTGCGATGGTTTCCATCAACCAAGTTTGGCACAACTGAGAGTAATAAACAAGGGCTCATCTTCCAAACAAAACCTCAAGGAATGCGCGAAAATCCAAGAGATGCCAAGGGAGTTGGGGGCATTTCTCCGGTCATCTTTTGAGGTGCCCCCACCAGTTGGAGTCCCAGCCACCTTTCCAGCCATGGTAATGAAGACCAAGAGCGCTTCGACCTGGGTAGATGTCTAGTATCACCGACCCACCATCCAAGAACTGCTAGGAAAATGATGGTTGGGAGCAACTGTGCACAGATGATGAAGTTTCAGAGTCAAGAGAGACTGTTTTCAAAGCCATTTTGGGATGGGATACCCTACGAATCAATGGATGGATGATTCCCATCCCCCAATAATTATTGGTAAATGTTTATAATGGCATATAATGGCTATATTGTAAATCCCTATGAAAATAGATTGATGATTGCTATCCCCCCAAAAAAATCTGGGTTACAATCCATCTTCTTGCCATGGTTTCCCGATGTTTCCAAGGTTCCACAACAGCAGTGCAAGCTCAGGAACGATTCCCGACTTGGCCATCTGTTCCTCGCGGTTGCTGCCCCTTTTGGTGGATGATTAGTTGAGGGTTAGACTTTAATTATACTATGTTGTACTAGGTTGTACTAGGTTGTACTACTATAGTATGTGGTATTGAACCCCTGCTGGTTGATGCTGCGTTCCAAACAATCACTGGCTATATCCAATTTGGAACATCCAGACTTGGACGTCGAGGACTTCCAGCCAAGCTTCGTGATATTCATAGGAGGCACGCACCAGTTCTGAGAGCAACGCGCACCTGAGAAGAATCTTTTTAGCAGCATTCAGTAGCTCTGGATCTGTTTCGGACAGGAGAATTCTGTCGGAGTCCAAGGCGCTGCAAGGCTGCGATCTGATAGAAATGCTCGTCTCGCTCCTGGCGCATCGCGCATCTTGAGACTGTTGGGCGGGCCAGACCTCATCCTGCTGCCCTGAAAAAATCAATGGTGTTTGGGATTCGATGATCTCACATACTGCAGGCGCACAGGAAGGATACTTGGACACTTCACTCTGGCAAAGCCATTCAGCGAGCTATTGTTTCGTAAATCAAGCAGGGTGTGACATGGTTGGAGTGGCAATCTTCCAAAAACAATGCGGAGCAAGAATTCATGTTTCAAACCTCTTTCCAAAAGATTGGAATTCATTGGATTTCTGTGCTTCAAGCCACCAAGTTCCCAGGAACCATGCCAAGTTGTCTGCTTCCCAATTGAACCAGTGAAGTTAGTAGAGGTGTTCTTGAAGAGGACAAAGGAAACCAAAATCAGCAGATTCTTGAAATGAAGTGGAAATCTTCCAGCATCAGCTGGAGGTTTCCATGGTCCAGATCCGCCCCACCTCCATGTTCAGGTTCGCATTGATGTCAGCCATCAGCAAATCCAGGTGACTTAGCACCTTGGGTCATCTAGCCATGGAAATCCCCAAGTGATCTCTTAGAAAATCATGGAAAATGCCGGATGATGACATACTGTGACATACCACATATCTTTCACAGAAAATGTGAACCTCCACTTTTGGGCTATCTAAAGTGCCACAAGTGGACAGGAGCCCCACTCCCCCCATCCCTGGGATCCGTGTAGACCCTGCGGCTCAGAGACGACACGTTTGAAGTCCGGAATTCGAGCAATGCAAAGCAACGCAGAGAGACACCTTCCAAGTGCAGGGGCTCCGCACACTCGGTGAAGCCACTTCTGTAGCTGAGTTTGGGAGATCCCCTTTTTTCCAAATGATTTTCTGACAAATTTTATTCACTGAACACCCAGAACATGGTTGCTTTGGGATGTCTGAATGGTATAACATCTTCGTGAAGTGTGGAAATAGTAGACATGCCCTTTTTAGAAGAGAAATACGTTGTACTTCGGTGGCCCGGCGTAACCCCAGAAGAACATTCCACCATTCCGCAAGAGATCAGCGGGACAACGCTATGGTTTGATGGGGGATCAATCTGGAGATTCGATGGTCTTCCTTGGTCCCAACTGGGCCGTCAGCCTTGACACCGTGTGAGGCGAAAACAGCATGTCACGGCCAGAAAGAAGCAGTTGCACCTCAGATGGAGGCCACAGGAAGAAGCGCTCAAAAAACTGTAGGCATAAGGTCATCCAAAAGGTCTCCATTCTCGATAAATCTGCTGGTCATCCATATTTTAAACTTCGTCGTCCATCCATAAGGTCTCCATTCTCCAGCCCTGGCATTCATATTTGTGTAGCCTTGCGCTGGTCCCCGTCTAGTTGAAGATCCAAACAATATCCGGCGAATACTCCATGATTCCAATCATCCAATGGGTTCAATCATTACAATCTGTTCATTTCGTAGTTTTAATATGTCTTGAATCATGCCAATCTGGTAATTTGGACAATTACCATGATCAATTACAATAGTTCATGAAATTGGATAACTTAGATCATCCAAAGTCAGTTCATACATACTTCATCCGTACCTCATCCCTGGTTTTAATATGGTTCAATCATAAAAACCTGCCGAATTATCCAATACTTCATCCAAGTCACGATATCCGCGCCCTTCATAATCTGCGCCTGGATCTGCTTCGAGCTATGCAAAATGTTCGCGAAGAAGAGCACCACTGCCTCACCACTGGACTTATCGATCTGCTCGCTGTAGAAGAGGTCGAAGAGAAGCTTCCTTTGCCAAACTTCATGGAGGAAAAAAAATATCCCTTTGAACTCTCCATGATCCCGATGGTTCATTAGTGAATGTACCATGATGTACCCGTGGTTTATTCGTGTTTATTGGTGGATTTATCATGATTTATCCGTGTATTTGCGGAATTGAAGCCACGGAAACATCATGTAACAAGCCCAACCAAAACCAACAAACAGCAAATGCAGGCCGCGGCAAGGTGAGATCCACCAGGCGTTGGAAACTCGTCAAGTTGTGCTCCAGGCTTAACAGAGCGATGCAGTGGATGCAACACCTGCGGGTGTCGGGTACAATGTGGAGATATTAGGGTTTATACAAATTCTGGTGATAGAATGGTCTGTAAATGTCTATACTATAATGGTACTCTAACCAAATTGATGTGGGGATGAACTGTCTAATGCTATGGCCAAAGCTACTTCACAACAACAACTGAGCTTCCAGATTGGTACCGAATCCAAGGTTGCCATTTGGATGGTTGATGCTATATTCCATGCCACGCCTGCAAACAAATGGATCGTGATCGCTGAGAACAACTTCTGGCTCCTTTTTCTCTTTGGTCTTCTTCATGGCTTTGATTCGCTGCGGCTGTCCAGTCGACACACGTGGCAATAGGCGCAGCAAGCTCTCAAGATAGTCCTCATTCATCTGCATCTTCCAAGATTTTGCTCACAAGACCGTGGATAACAGAAACACATTCCACAGGAAGCTGCGACTTACAGTCGAAGGGACGAGTGGTAGGAAACGATCATTTCGACAAGTAGTGCAAGTGTGGAATCAAGGTGACTTTGGAAAGCCCTGCATCCGTCCAAAATGTGTGCAGAATGTGCAGAGCTATGCCCCAGGTCAAGGAAAAGCACCACCTCAATGCCCCAGATGAATGTCTCAAACATCCATACATCATATATCAAAAAATATCCCCAAATAAATGGGCATCATCCCGTCTCATTCCTAAACGACCATCAACCAGGAGATTCAGTAGCGGCTCCTCTTCACACTTCTTCTCATCTGAGAAGCCCAAAAAGATCCTGCGATTTTCTCGGAATTCCTGAGCAATCCATGAGTTTGCAGTGGCCAAACAAGCGCTTTCAAGAATCTACCATGAAAGCAAGGCATTCTCATACAAAGTCCCTCTTCGACCGAATCAGCATCCTGTGTGGAAACCAATGTAAGCCAGCTTTTCTGGGGGTTCTTGGGCAGAAACTCCTTGGCAAAAACGCCCAGCCAGCCCCAGTCGTCCCAGTCGTCCCAGTCCCACTGGTCCCATGGCCAGGTTTCCAGCAAGTTTTGCAGCAAATAAATCCCCAGTTGCTGCAGTTGCAATTGATCCGAGAACATGAAGGCTGAGAAGGTATCTGGCGCAGGGATTTGGCTAACCGCAACACCCAACAAGGTTAGAAACCAGGATTCCTGAATGAAAAGTGATGACTCTGTCCTAGCATCCTACCAATATCTGAATGAAAAATTGATCCTACCAATATCTCCTGATGTTGCCATCGCCAAGTCTTGCCAGGTCGAATGTCAGGACGCCCAATCCACACCCATCCAGCCTAAAGCACCATCCATCCCCAGCTGCGGCCGAAATTCGTCGGAGCAAGCGAATGGGATCAAGGCCTCGGGGTCAGGACCCTTGGGACCCTTGGGACCCTTGGGATACTGCCCCGGTTCCGGAGTGACCCAAAGACATCGGGTGATTTCTGAACGAAAATTGGGCCAAGACCATGACCCACCCTTTGTGACAGACTCATCAGGAAAAAACAGTTCTTTGTGTGATGCGAGCGAAATCTTCCACATAAAGCACACAAATGGGATATTGACCAAAGACAGTCAGCATTTGACCAACAGAATCCAAAAGCAATATCTGCAGTCCAGCAGTCGAATCTGAGAAAAAAGTCTTCATCCCAGTGAAAAAAAACAGTGGTCTCAGGCCCCTCCAGGACGGTTGGTTGGATGCTTACCACTGAAGATTGTTTGATATATCCTGATATGTTGAAATTTGTGGATCAAAGTGGAAATCACCAGCCTGAATGGTCTGCCCACCCACCATAGTTCAGTGATGAGCCCATTTAGCCAGGCCTTCAGGGCATTCACAATGAGATCGATGTGGGTCTCGTTTTCGCAGGCCGTCAGCAACATCTTCACGCCCTGAGGGATGCTGAAAATATGGGGATTGGGCGTCACAACCGCTGCTTTCCTGGCAAAGATCAGCGCCTTCAATGTCCCTTTCAGATGCTTGGAACCAACTTGGAACAGTGGAAATTGGAGAGCAGAATGTCCCAGATCATCTCCCATGAAAAATCACTCTTCCACCTCCCCAAATCCATCGGTTTCGCCTTCTCCTGTGCGATGGCCCGTTGCGATGACCCCGACTCAGCCAAGTATAGCAGGCACAGCAGGCAGCAGAGCCTCACATGCTCCACCTGGCGGTGGATCTGAAGACCACAAATTGATTAAACTGGAGACCACAGATCGATTAGGGAACGACATTTTAAGTTTGACCCATTTTGGGGGATGATGTTGCTATAAGAATGGGGAACCATTGGGGAATAGAAGCGAGAAATCTGGTAGTGGTATGAACAGTCCATTTTCGAGGCGAAACCATCACCTCGGGTTGAGGTTGGGGCTCCAGTTTCCCATGTCCAGCAGCCTTGGACTTGCTGTACATCTGGATCACCAGGCGAACACCCCCTTGCAGCACAAATTCTTGGTGAGAATCTGCATGGTAACCTGAGCTGCCCCGGCTGGTACCATGGCGGAGAGATCCCACATACCCTTCAAGTATTGGAAGAAAAAACGGGTTTCAATGATGTTCAAGAGTTGCACTGAGCGCGACTTCTTGGCAATTCTGAGGATTCAGCAGTTTGCAAGGAACGGTATAGAAATGTAAGAGTTTCAACAGGAGTGATGAGGTCCAAGTAAAAGAAGTGCACTTAATTGCAGCGACATTCATGTCACTTCTCACATGATTACATTCGAAACAACCTTTCCTTGTCCAACGTTCCATAGGATCCTCCGCCACCTTTTGTTCAGAGTTTTTCTTGGCTCCACAGGCTCCACAATACAATATCCATTCATCATCATCATTCATCCATTTCCACCATTTCCGGAAGGATACCATCGCTCCAAAAAAAGGACACGGATCTCAAAACTCAACGGATCCTTCAAGAAAATCATCCTAGAAACCGTCTCAGATCCATCTTACTGAAAGATTTCAGATTCTTAAAAATCCCATCCCAAAAATTCCACATCCCGATAAATTGCCAAAAACACTACGGGGCGCCATGCATTCCAACCCATTTCCTCAGCAGTTTCCCATCCCAAGCAGCAGAAGGATGAACACATCAACGCCAGGTGCGGAGCCAAACGCGGATCTTCCTGGGACGTTTCGGGACGCTGGTGGATGACAGTCCCAGGATCGGTGGGTGCGGTTGGTTATATATTACTTATTTGTCGTTTATTTGTTGTTTGATTGTTGTTTTCTTGATGGTGGTATGATTTGACAGGTGTAGGTGGAGAAATGTTGTTGTGCAGGCAAGTGGAATCAGGACAGCAGGCTTTCAAGTGCATTGAAGAAGGGCAGTCATCAAGAAATATTCGAAAAGAATTGCATGAATGTCTGACACGCACTAAATGGAAAGATTGAAATGCAAGCTTTTCATGGATCATCGATCGCAATGTCCCAGGCACGCAAGAGGTTGCGAGCCTTGCAGGCACGACTAAGCCACTGCTTTGGATGAGCAAGTGCTTGCTTGAGCTTTGGCAGACACTGACTCACCTTCGTTTGGCTTTGGAGGCCTCTGTACAAACATGCAAGCTGCGTTGAACCAACAAGTTCATAGTATTGCATGTACTGCATCGGAAAGTCCGGCAAGCTCCCCTCTTCCAAAGAAAGCATCAGCGTCTCAAGCCGGTCAGCAAGAGACTGCATGGCCCGCCGCGCCCTCCGGAAGACCAACTGCTTTGTACAACGGTGCTGCTTGATTGGCCATGAACTTGGCCTGGGAATAGTGTGACAAGGTAGGCTCCTCATCGATCACTATAGTTGAAGCAGAAGAAGGGCTTTGGCAGCTACAAAATCATCAAATTCAAACGTGTCCAAGAAGGATGCAATTGCAGCTAGACATCTGCCATACTCCAACCTTGCAACTTGCGAAGCAGATGAAGGCAGAGATGGCTCGCATTCTCCTCTGACGATCATCAGGCGTGCTTCCAACTCATCCAAATATGACAGCAACAGAAGGGCAGGCACTGTTGCCGCTCGTCTGTCGTCATCTGAAATGCTCTGTATCGCAATCCTCGATTCGTCACATATCTGCAAAACACGTAGGGGCTGTGCTCCTCTGTAGTGTCTTGCAGCTTTTGGCAGGCCACAAAGCCACTTGCAAGCCCAGTTGAAATCAACTGTATCAGGGTCACCATCCCGGGTGACCATCCGTACGGCCCCCACGTACCTTTGCACTTCAAGGTTGTCCATCAAACCACGCGCATCCACCTTCTTGATGGCGCACAGCTCTGCTGGCAAGAGGCACAAAGGTTGGTCAAGGTTGGAAATGATCAAAGGCCACTGGCGATGCTGTGTTGCCTGGCACACTTCTTGGGTCACCGCCCGGGCCATGTCATGGACATCCAGGGCGCGTTGCTTCATGTATTTGATCAAAGTTGCAGTAAAAAAACCATCATCTGGAAGCTCCTTGCCAGGATGGCAGCCAAAAAACATGAACATGCGACATCGTACGCTTCGGCCTAGCACGTCACGCAACCTAGCGGTCGCGCGCGTGTGCCATTGCTTGGGGAAAGCGACCGATGGTCGGAACACCGGCTCCTTGGTCAAGAGGTCCAACTTGGCTTGGCAACTGGCGAAAATGCACACCAGCGTGGTTTGATCTGAGAGTCGCTGAATGAATGATTCCAGTGATATATCATCTTCTCGTCTCTTGGAATTTGACGGGCACATAAAAACCATACCGTCATCTTCATAGCTGTGGCCGGCATAATACAGTAGGAGCAGGCAGGAGAGGCAGGCATGCGTCCGTTTTGCAATGCTGTCGAGCGCGTCAAACATATCATCCCTGGGAGGATCTCTTAGAGAAACCAACGCTTCTTGCGAACAGAACTGGCCTTCCAGCAAGCAGGATTCCACAAGATCTGCGTCATGCACACACTGATTCAAGTCACTGAAAACGGGGTCGTCATATCTGTCAATGCCAATGACAAGTGCCTCACTATGTTGCACTGGAGTATCTCCAGAATGTGGCGCCATGCTGGCATCCACAGCCCCACGAA
The DNA here is from genome assembly GCA_003297045.1 of Symbiodinium sp. clade C Y103. NCBI lineage: Eukaryota > Dinophyceae > Suessiales > Symbiodiniaceae > Cladocopium > Cladocopium sp. clade C. Next base: position 47,675 of record BGPT01000573.1, on the reverse strand, counting down.
GCGCGTTCACATCTGAACAGGAGAGGTGTCTAAATTTGCAATCAACAAACCTATGATATGACATCTGCAAAACGACATGTCAACGTTAATCGTGTCGTGTAGACCAGAATGAACATTGCATAATCAACAAATTTTACACCTCTGTGTTCTCTGGGAGGCGCAGAAATCGATCCGTTGGAAAATGGCCCTGCATCCTCTGCGCCATGCAGCAGCCGGCCGGCAACAGAATAGTAAAACACTTCCCTTGTGGCTGAAGGTGACAAATATGAAACTATTCCAAGACGTTTGATAAATTGATTGATAGTGCTTGTCTTGCAACGAGTTTCTATGTAGGGCTACTGGTGATATCATTGCTGGTTTTCTCTTTATGGCCAGTATCTCAGATTCTAGTTCAAGCTCTTCCGCCAAATCCCAGCATAGTGCTACTGATTGTTGCTTAAATCAATGGGTTACACCTGAAATCAATTCTTTTTCCCCATCGCCGCCCAGTCATCCAAGTTTCAACGTACACAACCCAGGCATCCGTCAACACTGAGAAGATCATCTCCTGCGGAGCCAATGTCATCCAGAAGAGGACCAAGAAATGATGGCCACCCAGTACTCATATTTCTGCATGTGTGTTTACATCTATATACATATATACTATTATATCAAAATTATACTTATTATATCCTACTATATACTCACCAAAATACTGGGAACCTCTCCACTCAACTCTTACTCAAGCCTCCAGCTCATGGCTTAGCAAATATATGTACAGTATCTATCTATCTATCTATCTAATCTAATCTAATCTAATCTAATCTAATCTAATCTAATCTAATCTAATCTATCTATGTATATATAAGCTATAAGGCTAGTATAACTTATACACACCATTTTTAGGGCACCGGTTCTACACGGTCAACCCATGGGTGCATCCGCTGCCGCGGCTGGTCCTCCAGCAGCGTGGCCCGCACCACGGCATCGGTGTTGGCCACTTGCCGACAGAGATCGCCTTGTCCCAAAATGGGTGGCCAAAGGTGGGTACTCAGCCAGAGAAAGATGTATAGGATGGGTATTTGTTTATATGATGCAATTTGATGTATCTTTCGAGCTAATGAACTCATGGCAAAACTTGCTGACCTTGTCGAATCTCATTGATATGTTCAACAAGACCCACTCAGATGTGTCGAAGCCAAGGAGCAAAGGTAAATGGCAGAGACAACCGACAAGGACTCCAAGCGTTCCTCAGGTTGGAGATCCAGCAAGCCATCAACCACCAAAAATCACTGAAAATCCATGGAAAATCCATGGAAAATCCATGGAAAATCCATGGGATTCTGCTGTTCGTCTGGATGATTGCGCCCCATGGATTCCTATGAAACTCCTGAGTTCCACCTGTAGGATGGATCCTAATCCCCAAGGGCGGCCAGGGGACGTAGTTGAAGATATGCCTGTGAAAGCCACATGCCATCAGCATGCCTCGGAATGATGGGAAGTGCTGTCATGCCAAAACCTTCGTGGAAGATCATCAAAGTGAGCGTCGAATTTTGATGTTCATCATCCACGGTCACAAATCACCCAGAAATAGTAGTGTTGACCTGCAAAAAAGAACTCTGTTTCTCAATTCTTGGGGTGTTAGCGACAGCTTGCCTGGTTTAGGACACATTCTGGAAGCTGGTCAATATGCAACCACTCAATATCCTGACAGAGTATTTTATCTGAAGAACCTATGATCATACCATAAAAACTGTGATCTCTTGTTGGCCAAATCTTTGCAAATCCAACATCAACATCTCTAGACCGGACGGGCGGGCGATCGATGGCGACTGACACCGAGGTACTGCCACTTTTACCATCCAGCTTCACCTCGTTGGGCAGAACTACTCTGGTGATCCCATGCCACTGCTACGACACCCACTTCCACCCGTCTCCAACCTAAAAGGGTCTGTTCATCAAAACCTCGAGCTCAGAAATTACGATGTGCAATCAGTGTGTACTAAGGCATCGAAACATCAACATCATTTAGTTCCATTTTGTAAGATTACAATGATGAATTTGTCCATGTTAAACACAGCTTCCTCTGGGTAGGTGTTGGCCAACTGCCAAGGTGGAGATAAACAGCACAAGTTGTCGTTACCAGTCTGTCGATCATATGCCCATCAAGAAGGTGGCGGTTGCCTTCAAACACACAGCTATCCGACCAACAATACGGAGAAAACCAAGTTGCTGCTACAGCCACTACTCGTACAGCAAATCATCGCAAAAATCCTCCAGCCATCTCCATCCAAGTGGCGATGTTGTGAAAGAATTGCATCAAATAATCCACCAGCACTGGATCTTGTGATTTGGAGACTGCCTCAAAACACAGTGTTGTGACATCCCTTCACACCTGGCGCAACCTCTGCACTACCACACACTTTGGGGGATGCAGACAAGTTCAGAATAAAGAGATATGCATCCCACTTGGAACGGATTGGTTTCATCACAAACTCGTGGGGAGAGCAACTGGTTTGACAGTTCCTGTGTAAACTCAGGTCTAGACTTTGGTCTCAAAATGACTCAAACATATCTTTATTTGCGGCACCAAACAAAGCAACTGATCCTCAAGCGACCTGCCAAAAAAACAAAGCAACCAACAGATGTCCTTGGCAAGGCCCTCATTTCTGATACCAAATTTCCCTCAGATTCGACACCAAAACACACCTGGTTCACCCTCACTTCCGACACCAAATCACCCTCATTTCCGACACCACCATGTAGGTTTGGGATTAGGGGACATGAGGGCACAGGGGGGACTTGGGGACTCGGGGGTGGGGCTTGGGGAGGCACTTGGGAAGGGCCTTGGGGACCTAAAGGGACAACTACATGGAGGGGGCTGGGTGGGACTTGGGGGGGACTTGGGGGAGGGACTTTGGGGGATTGAGGAGGATGGGGGACTTCGGGAGAACTGCTGCAACCATTTGCACCATTTAGGTTTGGGATTGGGAGACATGGCGGGGGACTTGGGCGAGGGACTTGGGGAAGCCAAACATTTTCTGGAGAAACCAACATTTTTGTGGTGGCTCACTAATGTAACTTCAAAATGACACAAAGAAGCGCCGATTCATGTTTTTCCTAGTTCCACTTTAACGTAAGTCACTAGTCGTGTTCAGGGACATCGGGTACGGGTAGGCGCGAGGAACACATTTGCCAGACGCAAGAGGTGGCAGAGAAAAATATAACACTCACGAATGCCAAGAACAGGTCAAACAAGAATAGACTCTGCGTCACAAACGAGACTTCGCGTCAGATCTGACAGAAAGGTCCCGCGTCAAATCCGAGGGGAAATTCCACGTCCCATCCGAGGCCCTTTCCGATGCCCTTCATGGCCAAGTTGCAATACTCAAGGATTCCAAGTAGGGCTTGGATGCCAATTTGGACTCAGCAAAGCCCAAGCAGTTTCCATAAGATTGGGTGTGGGCCATATTTCATGACCATGGAATGCTGGTGAATATATGGGAAAAGGATCTTTCAAATCTCAGGATGGAATGGGGAATCCCTATTTTCAGCCGAATCAAAATCATTGGAATGTGCTGCAAACTCTGCAGTCTAAGCTGCGCCAACCCCAGTGCCCAGTGGCCATTTTTCGGGTCGGCTGTCAACGAACCGATCCTGCAGGTCCGCACTTTTAGAGCAGCCTTGACAGGTGTTCAACTGCTAAACTGCACGCCCGGAGGGTCCAAGAGGAGAAAGATCTGCCTCGCGAATGATGCTGAGGCTCCGTAGCGGATTTGCAATTGATTTTGCTGTTGATTATCTAGACCTAAAAGAAACTATAGATCACAAGTTTTCTGTGGGCCCGGGGTGTCGCTCTGGCTGCCAGCCATTGGTGTCTTAGCTACAGAGGTCAAGATCTTCAGCCATCTGAAAGATGGGAAAAAAAACTATCCCTGAGAATTTTGATTTATTCTTATATCTATTGAGATTGTGGAATCGATCACCGTTTCAACTTGCACTTGTACAAGATCACAGCTGTGTTTGAAATGGCTTGCGGGCTTATGGAAGACCCGGCAAAAAAGTCTTAAGGACTCTTGCTGGTTAACTTCTAAGCAGGCATACCTCAAATTTGCTATGGTCAAACCATCCAAACACTTTTAGGGATTCCAGACATGTCGTGGGGTCAATTGAACGGGGGCTGTGACCCTCCATTGAACTCCATTGTGCTCCAGGCTATCTTTCTCCGGTGCGGCACTCCAAGGTTTTTGCAGAATCGCTCTTTGGTGCCAGCTGTTTCTTCGCCGCATGCCCGTAACTTGACAGGAGGAGGAGAAAGTTGTCAAAAAGCTGTGGGCCATGGGGACCGAAAAATGTGCCCATTTTTCACCGAATTCGGAGCAGCTGCTGGTCTGAAATTTGGCAATGGCACAGTCTTTCTTCCTCCCCAGCTGTCAACCTAATGCTTTTTCAAAGGTAGGCTAACATCCTCATGATCTCGGGAAAACCGGGTCGATCTCTGGATTCTTGGGCCCAGCACACTTGCATCCTTGAGCGAAAGCCGATAAAGAAGGGGATGGGACATCTGCAGCCGCCATGGATCGATGAGATTGGCGTCAAATTGTCAAAAAAAAAATAAAAAAGGAAAACTCTTTACAAATCGAAAAAATAGAAATGAAACTCCATTTGAAGCAAAAGATACTGATGATGTTCATCAGAAGCTATGCCACCAGCCCCAATCTCTTCTTTAATCTGGTGCCAAGTATCACATTGATGAGATCCTGTGGTGTGTCGGGCGGTACAGCATCCATATCCGGACGAACCTCGGGGAGGCACCAAAAAAGGTGTCAAAATAGGGCATACTTGGGATTTGCTCGATTAAACCAATAACCATCAGGATGTAGAGAGAATATAGATTATATGTTACTTCGTGGGCAACAAAACTGGGAGAAAACTTTGGCCTCCTAGGTGTTGATTTTGGTGGGTGCTGACCATTGGAGGGAACCCAAGCTTCTAGAACAGGCTGGTGGAATGACTTGAGGGTCTTGCAAGTTGGGATACCTCCAGGGGCTCTCACAGGAACCCAATCCCAAGACTAGAGCAAGTCTAGAGAAAACAAATGACATGTCCGGCCAAATGGGTACCGTCGCCAGCAGGATCAAGCACTTTCGACGAGGAGCACCAGCCAGCGTATATTTACCCACATCGGCGGGTTCTTCCTCTTCAAAGGGCACTTCTCGACAAACAATCTCATAAATGACCATGGCGTAGGAGAAAACGTCCACCTACACCAGGGCAGGACCTTTCAAGAGATTTTACCCAAGGACCTGAGTCCGCCTTCAGTGATGTTGAGAGCAAACCTTGCAGTTACATCTTTCCTACCAAAGTTATCCGAAAATACCCAGCCAAAGAATTCGTTTCAGGCGCACCTTCTCATCATATTTGGTCCCTCTCCACATCTCAGGCGCCATCCAATGCTTGGTGCCTCACGATCGGAGCCAGGCGGTGATCCAAGTGGAGCTGCACCCATGCTTTTTCCGATTGAAATATGTCAAGTTTGGGTGGATGTGTGGCGTATTCAGTTGCCGATCCAGTGGATGGTCACCCTGCCACCCGTTTTCAAATGGTGAAACAAACGGAGGGCCTTAGGAGCCCCAAGCCCCCTCAAGCAAAGCCATCGCCAACCCATCTTGCCTGCTTGTGCGGTCATCTGTCCCCACTCGCCTTCTCGTTGCCTTGGCTTAGAGTGCATCACCTCCCCTGCCCTCAAAACAGCTGGGCCACCGGATGGTTGGAAGGCACAGCGGTGATTAGCGATGGGCGCGGCTAAAAAAGAATGACTCTATATACAGAAGACCAACAAGAAGATGATCAGGAAGAAGAAAGAAGAAGAAGAAGAGGAACAGGAAGAGGAAGAGGAAGAGGAAGTAGAAGGAGAAGAAGAAGAAGAGGAAGAGGAAGTAGAAGGAGAAGAAAACAAAGAAAAGAAGAAGAAGATGAAGAAAAAGAGAAGAAGACGAGGAACGAGAGCCATAGAAGCAAAGCGGACCTGGGAGGACTCGAACCTCCAAAGCAATGTTGGTCAAATGCCTTGGCATCAAACACACAACGCCGCATCCGCTTGGCGACAGGTCCTGCTGTTGATGCAAGAGAAAAGACCTTCACATAATAACATCACAATATTGTCTGCGATCGCTATGATTGCGCAGAGAATGGGTTTACAGGCAGAAAAGGATAAAGATGCAGATTACGACATGCGCAATGAGCAACACAAGGCAAAGCCCCTTTCAGTTTTGGATGCTTCGAATAAATGGGCGGCGTTGAGTTGAACTTGGCAGCCAGCGGTCGGGCCGCCATGATCCATCAGGAGTATAGAAAAACCGCAAGAGTCCAAGCTTGAATGAGCAGAATGTGCCAAACTGACAGGAATCCCCCACTAAGATCAACAATCTTCGTGGATTTCGGGTTTTGTGGTTTCAAAATTTGAATTGCCACTTTCAAGCCTCTAGAATTTTCTAGTTATCCAAATGGCGACGACCCACAGCTCCCTGAACTCTTGCTACCGAGAGTCAACTTGGCAACTCCAAAGTCACACACCTTCACTGTCGGCACATCCTCATTACTTCATGGCAGCTTGGGGGGGCTTAACTAGGGATCCTATCACCTGCAAAATTGGCTGTAGTCCGGATAAGCTACAATGATTCAGCAGCCCGAAATGGGGATTTCTCGGGGATACTAACCAGCACATGTGGTGAGGTTGTTGGCGACCTTCCATGAGTTGGCAAACCCTCAGCTGTTGATATCGCAGTGATTTCACCAGCTGTGGCTGGAAGAAAGGGAGTTTGGGGGACCATCATTGATCCCTCTCTGCTCAAAATCGTCAGGATGGCTTCCAGCAACACCGCTCAACCCCAGTGCAACTCAGTGTCTGTTGGACCGTAGACTGGTCGATCTAGCAGAAGGTTCAACCTTGGCTCCCACTGCACTTCTGTTCGAATCAAACATGGCCTTGAAAAACCTCCGCAAAGCATAAACACAACCAAGGCCCGAAAGCGTTGCTACATCAACAGAAGCCAACGAATCTTCGGCTGCAAGCAGACTTTCTAAATAAGGACTGAATCTCAGGGTGATCAGCTTCCAGAACCTTACCAAATGCCACAAAAGCTGGGAGTTCCCGTCACCCCTGGTGCCCCTCACTGCAGTGATCACCAATGAGGACCAGCAACGATTTCAGATCCCGGTGAATAATCATAGGATCAAAGGTGTGCCTTCGCAGGATCCAGAAGCAAGCACTGGAAACCATGCAGTTTTCTTCCAGGCGTTTGCAATTTGCGGAGGCCAGTCCCGACTCAAGTGGAAGAAACTGGAGAGATGTGAGGTACCCGGCTACCCTGGTTGGGCAGATCGGCTTTACATGACTTCAGTGTATTTCTGACAATGTCTTTTGACTCACTAGTTGGGCTGGAGATCATCTGCCAATCATCTGAATTTGCCAAAACTATGAATTTTGCCAAGCGCTGTTTCTAGGTGTGGAGAGGGCTAAAGTGCAGTTTGGGTTGGATCAAATACTGCATGTTTCCAACCATTCTAAGACTGTAGAAGGGGACGGCATACTGCAAAACCCGTTGCAAGCATGGAACAGCCACCTGTAGATGCACAAACACTTTATACTTCAAGTCTTCCCACATATTCTGTAAACGTCATTAAACTATATAAATATCTGATTAGATTATTTTAGAGTCCTATCCTTCTTCCCAAAGCAACTTTCGCAATCATTGGGGGTTCTGCTCCCAAGGGGCAAATAGCACATGGCAGCTGCCACATCTTTACCTTCAGCCGATGGGAAAGGTCGGCCAAGGTGTCTGAAATTGCGGTGTATCACATATATCATAACCCATTTATGGCCATTTAATCGGCTGAAAATGATGAGAATACAATGCACTTGCCTGTAGCCGATTTTCAGACCAATCCTTCTTTGTAACGCATTGCCTGCCACTACATTTCACTGTGCCAGTCATCTAACTCCCCATTACAATACATCAGGCTTTCGTTGGGCATGAACAGTTTGGGGTTCGATTGAACCCTTGCCGCTCCTTGAGGCCAAAGGAACTCCAACGCTAAGAAGTCTCCATGCTTTCCTGACCTATAAATAGCTTGGGGTGTTGGCGTCTGAGCCCTATACTCTCATGAACCCCCGGACCAACCGTCCAAAAATCCAAGAACACAAATTACATCAAATTAGCATATTCTCCCAGTCAATCAGTTAATGTTGGGCAACACTTGGATAGCTGGATACCAATTTTGTGGGTTCCAGATGTTCCAAGCTGCACATCTTAATCTGCTGTGGCCAAATGAGGTCCACATCATCGGAGTTATGGAGGAGCTCAAAACATGCTCCGCCTTCACCTTAGCGGAGAACGACCAACAGTCGGGCTGGCCACCAGGTGCCATGGAAGTTGAATTGGATATTGGATATGATGTTCGGAAACTGAAACATGCTTTTTGTTTGTTGGTTTTGGCACATGTTGCCAAATTTGGAACACACAAAACCAACATGTTGTTCCATGCAACATGGTTCACATCACGCAACAAAATGCTTCAAGCCTCAAGTGGTTGCCAGGCCCCCTGAGCCAAGTGGCAGAACTCGGTGACAATGCGTAAAGGTGGGGAATCAATGCAGACCCCATAGAATCTCACCAGGTTCTCATGCTGCACCTGGCGGCCCCAAGCCTGGGATGAAGCCTGAAACAGCCTGAAACTTGGAGGCTACTTGCGTAGTGACCGGTAGTGTATGCAAATGTGTCAAAAATTGTATGATACACTGTATATATAGATATAGACAGTGTATAGTTATATTGAATACACGATACTATGTATGTATTTCACATAGATATATCATGACACGATATATATCTCATGATATGTCCCAGTTCCCAGGGTTTAGGCCCCCACAATCATCCCATCTTCTCAGCCTGCGTGAGAATTTTCATTTCTCTTGCAAAGGCCAACTGCTCGTCAGGCCGGATGGCACTTCGTTCAGTGATCATTTTGATGGCTACAACCTGCATGGCTGTGGATGATCTTGAGCAAGGGATATCCACTATATGCGCTACAAACTGGGGCTTAAACCCTGCAGGGCTGGGAATTTCACCCTTGCATGGATTATTTTTGGACTGGAACATGTGATGCTCGGATTGAAACATTCAGATGATACGTCAGATGCTGATCATCAACATACTTGGAGTATCTCAAAATCACCTAGTCTTCAGGCTCATCACCATCTTCCCAAGATTTCCCAAGCTCCAACTCAGCAGCCAACAGGTCCCAGGTCCCCCTCAGGTCCCCCCCAGGTCTCCCGGGTCACCGGGCCGTGCCGATTCGGCTCCAATGTCCTTGGTAGACTTCTGAGGTCACCCCGCTGCCGATGCATTTTGTAGCGATCAGCTCACAGCTGGGGATCTCCTTCTCAGCGTCTACATCCAGACCTGCACGGTGAAACCGGGGGATCTACCCACCATTTGTGGCCCATAAATGGCTTTCAAACAATATGGAAAATAGGGGGAAAGATGATGATGAACCACTGGATTTATGGAGGTACCTTTATTTTCAGACAACCCCAAGTTGATTTTCTAAGGACACGTTGTGTTTGATCCCGGGACTTCACTTTTGAAGAACAGGTTACCGGTGACCGATTGATCCCCTGAGGTACCAACTCATCACGCAGAGGGTGCCAGCGTATTACAAAAACGCCGGCACCCCAGCGGGGCGAGCAAAGGAAGCTGCGGAAAGACAGCGCCGGCTGCGGTTTTCCAGTAACGCTTTGAAAGTTGGGGTTCCAACAAGGGAGAAATGCCTTGAAATGATGGCCCCCAGCAAGAAACTGGGAATGGGTCAAGATCGAAAATCAAAACCTCAGTGATCGTCAGAATCTGGCTCTTGTAGAAAGCTCATGTTCATCCCTACAAAATGCGAAAACTCCTACCTGCTTTGAATCTCCATCTCCGTTGGTTTGGCTCGGTGCCAACGCGGAAGAATACCCCACCAGTCACCCAAAAAGATCACCCCAAAGAATCGCAAGTCCCTGGTTCAAAATCAACAACCATCACTGTCCATCACCCCCAATTTCTGCCAAACTTCCCAAGTGGACTTCCCACCCAATGGCTGGGTGTCCCCCGCCAGATTCCCACTGTCCGAGGAGGCATTGGCGATGACCAACGCCGCAGCGCGACGGATGTCGATGTTCTCCTCGGAGTTCACGATCCTCAGCGGAATCGGGAATATGAATCATGAATGAGGTTGTAAAGGCATGTAAATACCTGGATCAACAGGATTATTCAACAGGATTATCAACAGGATCATGAATATCCCAGCCACCTGTATTTTCACCTCGATCAAACTGGGAGCGCGCGGCACGCGGTGGATCAACGACGTCTCCGCAAGTTTCACACTGTGCTGTTTCCCATCCATGTCAAACGGAAGGGGAACGAAAATTTGAAAGTGCCAAGCAGTCAATAAGATCGTTTGGCTCTTAGGATTGTCCAGTTTGAGATTCTACTGCAGGGTGGTTAGTTCTCTATTTACATACAAACCAAATGAATTGTGAACTATGATGGTTCATGCCATGATAATTTATCATATGAACTGTTAGTTTTATAGTTGATGGTTACCTTTGCATCTGTTGGACCTCTCCCCAACCACCTGCAGTCCAGTAGCAGAAACATCAGGTCGATGATGTCGCTGGCCTGTCTGAGGGAAGACTGAATGGTTTGCCTGTTCGTCAAGACAGACATAATGATATGATATGATACGTGATATGTACATAGCTGTATTCATTCTGGATTAATGTTGAATTATGTTGGATTATGTTGGATTGTGTTGGATTGTATTGGATTAAGTCCTGGAAATCCTAAAATTCCCAACTGGCTTCCAACACAAACCCCCACTTTTACGCAGACAAGCGGCCGTGGGAGTGGTGGGATGCGTCGCACAAACCTTGGGTGAACAGGTGCTTCACTGAGTCAGCGCACCTGGTGGATTATACCATCTAGCTATTGAACATAGCTATGGAAAATCACTATTCTTCATCGGTGAGGTATCTATAAATGGGCCATTTTCCACAGCTATGTTTAAATACCAGATAGTAGCTGCTAGCTGTTATCATGGTTCTGTCTTGCAGAAGTTTCAAGACAAGTAGCAGCCGCCATCATCTGCAGCGCATTGGTACGCCTCGCTGCTGTAATGCAGACAGCATCCCCCCAATGCCGATGCTCCCAGGGAAGACCAATGGTTTCTTGCTCGTCTCAGGTTGCAGGTCTGAGGGACCTTGAAACCATCGAAGTTTGCATCAGAGGAGTGAGTGCAACCGGCCCACTGGGATCAGCACATTCCGATGCTCAAGCGCTGGGTGAGTGCAATGGGGCACACATTGGCCATCGCCTCATCATGAGGCCACGAGAGGCCACAGCACATTTCTGGGAGAAGTACCGCCTTTGACCAGCCTTGAACACAAGAAAACGGATATGATGTGGGGCATCATCCTTGGCTATCCTCATAAACCTCCCAAAAAACTCGGAAGAATAAGCTATGTTAGTATGTCTAACCTCATATGTTTGACCCATATTCCCCAACAATGGTTTGCACCTCAAAGGTGGCTGGTTGCAACCAGGTCTCTCCAGTGGTGAGGATCACGTGGTGATACTTGGGCGACAGGCTCAGCTGCATCAAAGCACGGATGACATGCCTCAGGAGATCACCCAGCGATGGGGCAAAATCTGGAGGGATGGGATGAAAAAATCTGGATTTTTTTTTAATGATGATTCCACATTCAAAAGAAAAATCGCAGCTGCTCTCAGCTCTGTCTTCCGAAATTGGCTCTGTCTTCCGAAATTGGCTCTTCCACTGCAATAAGTTCCAAGTTTGCCAGACATGTTCCTAGGTATAAATTGTCTGTATTGGTACGAATCAAAAGGGAGTGGATGCCTCACTGTTTGCTTCTGTGATCATCTATACTCAAGGGACCATGCAGTCCTTCAAGTGTATCAGTCCTAGCACTCTGAGATGTTCAGCAGCGTCGACAGCCCAAATGTTACATTTGGCAGGTGAGTTCACCCTCGCAACAAAGGAGGCAGCCGTGCAACTTTAACATGGTTCAACCCAAAAAAAAATGGTTTCTGTTGGGAAAATGATGTTTCCAGTTGGCTTTGGCCCTGGTCCAGATCCAGCCAAGGTGCGTCTGCACCTGCAAGCTGGGGCAACATCCCAAATTGTGGAGATAATGTTCACACGATTCACATGGGGGCTACATGACTAAACTTTCACTAAACCATGAAATCTCTGAGGCCCCTATTTTTCCAGGGAAGTTTTCTGGAAGCGGATGGAAACGGTCACCTTCCAGGCCCACCAGGTCACCAGTCATCTCAGTTCCACACGTTGGTGTTGTCGTTGTGGATATGTTCTGTGAGGACTTCGAAAAGGGGCGACTCAACCTGGCCGCAGAGCTGTGACGTGTGTCGAAGTGTCGGGAGACAAAATATCAGGGGAGAAGCCGGTTGAGTTTTTAAACCAAGGGTCAGATCTGGCTTCCGAGTTTAGATTGGCTCATGGACATGGTTTCCACAAGTAGTTCCTTTTGAAAGATGCCCTGATTCCTACGAGCTGGTAGACACCAAAACCCTCATGGCGGGGTCAGAACTGTTGGCACAAGCCGCCCATCCCGAGGGACGATGCGATCATGTAGATCTACACTTTCGCAAATGTTGGCGATGATGGCAATGCCAATCGGAACCTTGGAAAGGGACTGGAAATCAGCTTGTCTCTGCTTTGTCTGATGCATGATCATTCACACCAAGTGTATCTTGAATTGGAACTTCAACAGAAAAGCATAGAAAAGCATTCCAAGGTCTGCAGAAAATTGAATCTGAAATAAGGCAGAGCAAATTAAAACTGAGTATCAGACATATTCCACATGGCCTGTACCTCTTCCCGCCAACTCAATGACTTGAGCCACCTCCTTCTCCATCATCAGCCCTGGTCTGGTGCATGGCTCAACCAACAGGGGCACATCACAGGACTGAATTTCTATGTGGACCCCAATAGTGTTGCAACTCACTGACACAGTATAGCAAGTGCTGGAAGTCTTGTTGAAATCGCAGGACCCATGTTGCCAGTTGAATGAGTCTGTTTAGACTAGCTGACATGCCTGCACATTGCTCGGCAGCCGCTGTTCGGCTCCAGTGTACATCTACAGTGCAAACACGAATTATCTCGCCAGGGTATGTCCTTTAAACCCGTGTGCTCCAGCGAACATCAGACCAAATATTCGCCTGCACCTCATTTTGCTCAGGTATTTCCAACAGAGCAGCCTCGACAGCTCCCAGTTTTAGGCCACCTCTGTCTGCCTCTGACCTGACTGGGAAAGCATCAGTTCCTATTTCCAGTGGGCTGTCTGGAGGTGTACGCAATGCCTCGTGTTTCAAGAAGTCAAACGCGCTGAAATCGAATTGAAATACCTTTGCACTTGGATCGCTGAAAATCTTGGGATCCTCCGAGTTCTTCGGATTCGCAGGACTCTCTTCGATAGACAGCACCACTTCACCTGTTTCAGCAAAAGAGCCAAATGCCTTGGCGGAATTGACATCTGGCGTGTCTGCCCAAGGAAGATCAGGGGCATTCGAAGCACTCACAGGTGGGTTCACAGAGTTCACCAACAACGCTGGAACACGGTCTGTAGCCACCTCTTCCCCAAGTGTTTCTGGTTGGGCCAACAAGTCACCACATTGGTCGTCCGATATCTCTTGACCCGCAGTGGTTCCTGGCGGCCCTGGCGGCCCTTCCTCGTTGTTTGGCCGAGACCGACGCGGCTTCCGCCGCTTGTCCAGGACAGTTGAAGTTGATTTGAGGGCCTCCGCCACCTGATTCGCTGCTTTCAGTTCGCTGAGTGCATAGTCCCTCTGGGCCTGGAAGTCAATGGCTTCCTCTGATATTTTTTGCAGTTGACTTTGCAACTGCGCCAGTTTCTGATCTTTGGCTGCCAGCTCTCTTCGCAGCTGCTGCGCAACCTCCTCGAGCTGGTCGTGAGCATTGCTTGAAGATGCCAATTCATCTCTTAATGTACGCGACTCTACTTCCAAAACAGAACAGCGACCATCCAGCCTGGAAGACCGGGAAGCCTCTGCGGAAGCAGAGGCCTCGAAGCGCTCCAGCTCTTCTCGCAGCACTGCATCTTCAGCGAGAATCTTTGTCACTTTTGCTTCTGCATCTATTCGAGACTTTTTTGCAGCTTCGAGCTCCTGGAGTACATGTTCCAAGCTTCTTCCAGATGCCACATCTGGGCCTTCCGACCTTGCACTCTCAATATCTCTTGTGGCCGGGCCACGCAACTGGTTGCTGGCAACTTCTGCCTCTGGGAATCGCTTGGACCCGTGCGCTCCACAACCCATGGCAAACCATTCCACGTTTCGGATGATTTGTGAAACGCAAAGAGCGCAAATGTTACATTGTAGCGATGTTACACTGTATCGCGAAAATGAAAGTAAAATTGTTGTTTGCAAAACTAAAGTTGTTGCACACATGTAACATGCATCGCGAAACAAAGCATAAAATATACACCAGTGTCTTCTTGAGTCAAATTGGCTGCGGACACCCAGGACCAAGTGAATTTGCAACTACGCTCTTCTGCCGTGTTGGACCAGGTACTGTAACTGGCTCAAACCCAAATTTCAGGCTGATAACAGGCTCATATCGTGTTCCCAATCCTGCAACAACTTTTGCATGATGGATTCTGTCTCATAACGACCCTGCCTGCGTTCTGCTTGAACATCGAGAAGTGAAGGAGCAAATCCATGGACAGGGTCTTCAGCGCTTGGGGATATTGACCTGTGAATGTTGCATGTAAATTGATGTCTCGAGAGAAACGAAAAGGATTAGGTTGTTGGGAAATCTGTTTCTTGTGGAAAGACGCACCCATTCCCAGGTCTAGCCTGGCCATGAGATGACATGTTGGGAAAGAAAAGCCAGGAAACCCAAAAAGTTCGATCTCTTCATACAAGAATATTACCAACTGCTGGCTAGAAGCACATGCTACAGTTTCTACGAATTCTCCATTGCCATTTTCATCTACTTGAGGCTACACCACCTTCGGTATCTTGCACCAGATGCCAAACTCCTACCACTATCAGACATGTTTTTCACCTCACAGATTCAATCAGAAAAAAATCTCAACAAGAATCAACAGATGCCAAGAGACTGTGGTAAATGCCGATGAGCAAAGGAACCAAACCTCAGCCACTGGAGGATCCACCCAGTGGGGTCAACCTTTCCAGGACCAAGGCCTCGACCCATCGATGGAAATAACTCTTGCGCCTCCGTCTCAACGGCCAGTCCCCGAAGAATCGCCAGGGAGTACGACATGATGGTCTTGTTGGGATCCTGCGAAAATCATGGGGAAATGGTATGTAAATTGGTAATTTTTGATGGGAAAGTGATGATCGACCAAGTGGGTTCAAGGGAAGATTCAATGGTTCAAACAGACATTCTATTGAAATCGAAGGAGTTTAGAGGTGGACATCCAGGCAGTGCAAAGATGTCTGTTATCCTTTTCTGGGTACCATGCTCCGGCGACTAGAGTCCTGCATGTAGCCCCAAATGATCTCATAGACCTCTCCAGCAGCTTGAGTTCAGGGCAGGATACTGATGAATTTGGAGCTGCGCGCAACAGTGTTTGGGGCCATCTGCTGAAGCTATTCTCAGCCAACACAGAAATGCCGCTCAACCCATCTGCAAATTCTGCTTGAAACCAAAAATCACTGCGATTTGCTGCGAGGTCCCCCCAGCCATTACCAGCCACTACCAGAACAAAGTGCTGCCCGTGCACCTCCTTCCCCATCATCCACTTTCGATGCCATGGATCTGCGGTCAAATTCGCTAGGCAAAAGAGGCAGTTGATCCTGGCGGCTGGGCAGCGCCCTCATGGGTGGGGGATGGGCCCCAAAACATTTGGATGGGTTGCGGGAAGGAAGAAATGTGGGGTGCAACAGTTGAAACAGACTTGTTTACAAGTATCTATGTTGTTGGATTTTGTTGAATGGAAATGGGACTCATTACCCATGTAAATGTAGAGAACGAACCACAGCAAACGGAAGCCATCGCCTGATTTCCTCTCTTTGGGTCTGCTTCAGGATTGTCAGAATGCCATCAGCCGCATTCATTTGCTGAAGCTCATGCCACATGATATCGCTACCTCAGACACCAGGTCCGACTGACCAGAGAAGAACGTGGAAGCTGCGGAGCATTGCGGAGAGAAGTCACCGAACTTCATACAGAACACCACTTCAGTGTGGGACATTATGCATGTGAACACCCTGACGGTCTGTTTACAAGTGGTTGATTGGCGAGGACCAGCGTTGTTCGTCAAAAATATTCTTGAATTGCAGGATTGACGACCCACCCTCCCTTTCATGAGCACTCAGCCCATGACATGCAAAGTTGCCTAAGGCATTCAACACGTAGGCAATGACCTTAGCGAGTCCAAGACATCCAAGTTGACACGGATGAGCGCCAGTGGATCATCCCAGTGGCAATGACCCATGTTTGGTCGATTTTGGTGGGGTTCCGTTTATTTTCTGGGTCCCCAATTTTGGAAATTTGATCCATGTTTCCCTATTCGATTCCCCTTCCGCACCTCTTGCACCTCCTCACTTTGAAGGATAGGCACCAGATGCCTGCACACCACGTTCGATGTAGGACGCCGGTTTTCATTTCATGGGATATAGTACTAAGATCATGCTGAATCTGAGTGGATCGGGGTTCTGGATCTTTACAAATTGTCTGGTGCCCGATCAACCTTTTCTTGAAGGAAAAAATGGATGGGTTTTTGGGCCATGACAAAATGTTGTTTGTTTTTTAATGTTCTGATGTGTTGCTAGTTTTGGAGATGGATCGAGGCTGAAAACTTTCGCAAAATGGTCTGCTTCTCCATCTTATTTGAGTCGTAGATTGTGAGTATTTCGAGCCATCCGGAACTAGATTCACAGGTTGATCCCATGTCAGGAGCCCGTGACAACAAAGACTTTCATGACAGCAGCTGCAGCAACACCTTGTTTACACAAAGCAGGCCGTGCTCTTGAAATCAGAAGCCCACAGCTCACAATCAACGGAAAATATTCGGCAAACCTCAACCTTGCTGAAACAAGCTTGCCAATTTCATAATTTGTGCAAAGACTTGCCATCAAGACGAACATTTTAGAATTCCATTTCGGGAAGCTGATGCACGGATGTAATCAACCTGTACACCCAGCATGTTGTCGGCAAGCTGCTGCAACCATGCGTCGTACACCCAGCATGTTCTTGGCAAGCTGCTGCAACGATGCATCTCTGATTTTCCGACTATCTGAAAACTAAAAACTGGTTCTGCGGCATGTTGCTGGCAAGCTGCTGCACAGATTCATCCATGATTTGCCAACAACGTCCAAAATCCACCAAACTCAATAAAGTCAGGTTCTGCGGCATGTTCTTGGCAAGCTGCTGCACAGATTCATCTGTGATTTGCCGACAACGACGAAAATTCAAACTCAATAAAGTCAGGTTCTGCGGCATGTTCTTGGCAAGCTGCTGCAGCGATCGATCTCCGATTTCCTCACAATCCGCAAAACGCAAAACCAATAAAGTCAGGTTCTGCGGCATATTCTTGGCAAGCTGCTGCATAGATTCATCTGTGATTTTCCCACAACACCAAAATTCCAAACTCAATGAAGTCAGGTTCTGCGGCATGTTCTTGGCAAGCTGCTNCATCTGTGATTTTCCCACAACACCAAAATTCCAAACTCAATGAAGTCAGGTTCTGCGGCATGTTCTTGGCAAGCTGCTGCACAGATTCATCTGTGATTTTGTTACAATCCGCAAAACCCAAACTCAATGAAGTCAGGTTCTGCGGCATGTTCTTGGCAAGCTGCCGCACAGATTCATCTGTGATTTGCCCACAATACCAAAAATTCAAACTCAATGAAGTCAGGTTCTGCGGCATGTTGCTGGCAAGCTGCTGCACAGATTCATCTGTGAAAGCTGCTGCACACATTCATCTGTGATTTTCTTACCCGCAAAACGCAAACTCAATGAAGTCAGGTTCTGCGGCATGTTCTTGGCAAGCTGCTGCACAGATTCATCTGTAGCTGCTGCACAGATTCATCTGTGATTTGCCAACAATACCCAAAATCCAAACTCAATGAAGTCAGGTTCTGCGGCATGTTGCTGGCAAGCTGCTGCACAGATTCATCTGTGATTCGCATACAATACCAAAAGTTCAAACTCAATGAAGTCAGGTTCTGCGGCATGTTCTTGGCAAGCTGCTGCACACATTCATCTGTGATTTGCCGACAACGACCAAAGTCCAAACTCAATGAGGTCAGGTTCTGCGGCATGTTCTTGGCAAGCTGCTGCATAGATTCATTTGTGATTTTGTTACAATCCGCAAAACGCAAACTCAATGAAGTCAGGTTCTGCGGCATGTTCTTGGCAAGCTGCTGCACAGATTCATCTGTGATTTTCCCNCCGCAAAACGCAAACTCAATGAAGTCAGGTTCTGCGGCATGTTCTTGGCAAGCTGCTGCACAGATTCATCTGTGATTTTCCCACAATACCCAAAATCCAAACTCAATGAAGTCAGGTTCTGCAGCATGTTCTTGGCAAGCTGCTGCAGCGATCGATCTCCGATTTCCTCACAACCCGCAAAACGCAAACTCAATGAAGTCAGGTTCTGCGGCATGTTCTTGGCAAGCTGCTGCACAGATTCATCTGTGATTTTCCCACAATACCCAAAATCCANTTGGCAAGCTGCTGCACAGATTCATCTGTGATTTGCCCACAATACCAAAAATTCAAACTCAATGAAGTCAGGTTCTGCGGCATGTTCTTGGCAAGCTGCCGCACAGATTCATCTGTGATTTTGTTACAATCCGCAAAACGCAAACTCAATGAAGAAGTCAGGTNTTGGCAAGCTGCTGCACAGATTCATCTGTGATTTGCCCACAATACCAAAAATTCAAACTCAATGAAGTCAGGTTCTGCGGCATGTTCTTGGCAAGCTGCTGCACAGATTCATCTGTGATTTGCCCACAATACCAAAAATTCAAACTCAATGAAGTCAGGTTCTGCGGCATGTTCTTGGCAAGCTGC
>BGPT01000573.1:4243-28517 GCA_003297045.1 Symbiodinium sp. clade C Y103 | reverse complement strand
CTGCGGCATGTTCTTGGCAAGCTGCTGCACAGATTCATCTGTGATTTGCCAACAATACCCAAAATCCAAACTCAATGAAGTCAGGTTCTGCGGCATGTTCTTGGCAAGCTGCTGCAGGGATCGATCTCCGATTTCCTCACAATCCTCAAAACGCAAACTCAATGAAGTCAGCTTCTGCGGCATGCTCTTGGCAAGCTGCTGCACAGATTCATCTGTGATTTGCCGACAACCACCAAAGTCCAAACTCAATGAGGTCAGGTTCTGCGGCATGTTCTTGGCAAGCTGCTGCACAGATTCATCTGTGATTTTGTTACAATCCGCAAAACGCAAACTCAATGAAGTCAGGTTCTGCGGCATGTTNCTGCGGCATGTTCTTGGCAAGCTGCTGCACAGATTCATCTGTGATTTTGTTACAATCCGCAAAACGCAAACTCAATGAAGTCAGGTTCTGCGGCATGTTGCTGGCAAGCTGCTGCATAGATTCATCTGTGATTTTCCCACAACACCAAAATTCCAAACTCAATGAAGTCAGGTTCTGCGGCATGTTCTTGGCAAGCTGCTNCATCTGTGATTTTCCCACAACACCAAAATTCCAAACTCAATGAAGTCAGGTTCTGCGGCATGTTCTTGGCAAGCTGCTGCACAGATTCATCTGTGATTTGCCGACAACAACGAAAATTCAAACTCGATAAAGTCAGGTTCTGCGGCATGTTCTTGGCAAGCTGCCGCACAGATTCATCTGTGATTTTGTTACAATCCGCAAAACGCAAACTCAATGAAGAAGTCAGGTNAAGTCAGGTTCTGCGGCATGTTCTTGGCAAGCTGCCGCACAGATTCATCTGTGATTTTGTTACAATCCGCAAAACGCAAACTCAATGAAGAAGTCAGGTTCTGCGGCATGTTCTTGGCAAGCTGCTGCACAGATTCATCTGTGATTTGCCAACAATACCCAAAATCCAAACTCAATGAAGTCAGGTTCNAGCTGCTGCACAGATTCATCTGTGATTTGCCAACAATACCCAAAATCCAAACTCAATGAAGTCAGGTTCTGCGGCATGTTGCTGGCAAGCTGCTGCACAAACGCATCCATATCATCTATCTTTTTTGTGTGACCTCCAAAATTCAATCTCAGGGAGGACAGGCTTTGAGGGAGCTGCTGCAACAAAGTGTCTGCATACTCGCTACCAAGCTGCAATTCCAGTGTG
This sequence comes from Symbiodinium sp. clade C Y103, assembly GCA_003297045.1. Classification (NCBI taxonomy): domain Eukaryota; class Dinophyceae; order Suessiales; family Symbiodiniaceae; genus Cladocopium; species Cladocopium sp. clade C. The sequence goes on along the minus strand of BGPT01000573.1, from coordinate 27,312 downwards.
TCCATGTCTGGTTCATGGATCCATTTCATCAGCTGAAACAAGGGGGATCCAAGCTGACAGCTTCTGCCGCGAAGCTTCAAGATCCCTGCTTGCAAAGTTAGGTGGACATCCCGATCACCAGCCGAGGAAACATCGTGAGTGTTGGGCAGAAGCTGGAAAATCTGATTTTGAAGACACAAGTTCAGGTGGAAACAGTTCGAAACTAATACCTTTGCCGCTGCAACAAAGTCTCCAAATTCTTTCTCTATATCTCTTGGCCTAGCTCCTGTGGTACCCATTGCAGCTATCAAGAAGGATGCAGCATGCAGGTAAAGTAGGACGAACTTCGGAGCCAACGGCGATTTCAGATCTTTCAATTCCACTTTTGCTGCTTGCAGGATTCTTTTGAGTTGCTTCTTGTAGTCACGGAACCACTCGGGAACACAATGCTGCCATGTCTGCAGCTGTGACTTGTAGTGGTTCACGAAGTCAATCAGAGTCTCCATGTCCAAAACATCTTTCCAATCATGCAACTGCCTGACACTATTCTTGAGCTCTTGGACTGCTGCTTCCATCCCCTCAGCCAGTTTTGAGACATCTTGGCGGAGAAGGGCAATGTCCACCTTCAGCTCCTGCTTCATTTGCATGGCCACATCTCGGACCGTGGACTCCATTGCTTTGATATCGGTGATCAAATTCAGACCGCGCGAAGCGATGTGTGGCACCGCGCGGCCATCAACTGCATCTTGCAAAGTGTGCAAGTAAGACATGGAACTACCTGTCATAGAATGAGGATTGCCAGTTGGGGCCTGCGAACCCAAAGCATATTCCACCACAACATGCTCGAAGCCCCACGAGTGCGCAGGAACCCAAGTCACAGGATCATAGTCATTGGCGAAGCGAACAGTACAATTGTGCAATTCCAATTCCTGATACAGGGATTTGAATCCTCTTTGGCCAACTCTGGGACTTCCAAAGGTCACAACACCGTCAATCTGCCATCCGCGCTGCTTGATGTCGACAGCAAACAACGTCGCCAAAGCAGCGCCAAGTGAATGACCAGCGATGCGAAGCAAAGGCTCATTCCCAGCGTTGCTCTCCAGCCATGAGATCACTGCCAAGTTGATTGCAAGGTAGGCATCTTGGAAGCCTTCCATCAAGGTCCAACAGATTCACACAGAAACAATGATGCCGGAATTTGGTGACACTTGGAAATATATGGTGTTTGTTGTTTTACTTCTACACACTATAGAGTAATCAATTAGCCTTTTATAACAAAGAGCTGGAAAGGCTTTCAAATCAAGTGACCCTGAACAGATTTTGAGATGAGAAAAGCTATTGAGTCCAGTTTGAAGAGCCAAGCCTTTGTGTACCAACACCGTCAAGTTGTCACCATCCGAACCCTGCAAGGGAGCTGTGACTGTATGTACATTGGAAGCCCAGTTCGCCCAACTCGTGTTGCCATGGGCATCTTCCGTCACAGTCCCGCGAAAACCAACCTCCAAAACGGAAGTTGTTGTGTCCTTGCGGCCGATGACGAGTGTCTCTGTGGCTGGATTGTGGACAATGACTTCCCAAAGTCTGCCTCCGTACTCTACGTAGTCTTTGCTGTCTACGTGATTGCAGCTAGTGCCTCTGTATGGGGCCCCGGCAAGCTGCCAAAACTCCTTGGCCATGCTCCTGTGGAATGGGCCATGCATAACCCTTTGCTCGAAACTCATCTTCTCCAGCTCCTTGGGCTCCATATGGTGTATCTCCACATTCTCATGTGTGCTACCAGGATCCCCCGGAGGAAAGAGGAGAGGAATAACATCTTGACTACTGCAGAGATTGGCAGTGAGTGCTTCTGCTGAAATTTCCAGCGCTGCACCAGCTTGTTGCTTCTGCCGAGGCTCTGCACCAGAAGTGCCACCTGAAGAAGCGCTACCTTCACTCGGCTGACCCAAATTGTCTGGGCCATTCTCCGTAGAGGTGGTCTCGGTGGTTGACTTTGCCCACTTTGCATCATCCTTCATGTTCTCTGCAACATGTTCTAAGGCTTGTTGGGCCATGACCAAGCAACATTTCTCTTGGAAGTCTTGCTTCTCAAGCTCTTTGTTTCGAACTGTTTTCTGTGCCTCTTCAAGTGTCTTTTGAAGCGAGGCCTTTTCACTCTCAAGATTGGAAATCTTCTGAAGCATTTCTATGGAGAGAAATTCCTGGTGATCATTTGCAACCACCATATTTGTGCTCTTAGCTCTCTCAAGAAGTTGCTCCAGCATGTCCTTCTTGTCTGGGGAAAATGCCGCCATGATATCTTCTGCGGTCAGAGAATTGAGCTTCTTCAGCAAATCAAAACATTCCTCCTCCGAATCGGCTTGGGCAACCTGAATGTGCGGATTTCCAGCCCTTGTGATGATTCGATACTTCACCGGTGAAGCTGCCCAAAACGTCAAACTCCTCCAAAAAACACCATGCTCATACTAAAGCGCCACAAATGCACCGGAGGCATTGACTCGTTGCCACCCATCGGCGCTGCCATCATTGACCCATTCCTCAAATTGATCCTTCGAAAGAAACGGCATTGCAGTGGCCACAAAGTGGTATTGAACGCCAGGTGCTGCACTGCTTGTGGGGACAGCGTGATTGATTTTGATTCACAGCTACAAGGTTGCCATGTAGTTTTACTGCCATGAAATGTGACTTTGTCCAAACAATGATCCATGCGATGCTGCTAATGATGCCTTCTATCCTGCAGCTGGTAATGGGACATCTTCTTGGACTGACATTGACTGGTACCAAAATGGCACGAACCATATCTGAGAGATCATTTCGCGAGACATCCTGAAGCAGCACATCACATTCCTAACAAACAACCATGCACCCCTCGGAACCTGAGAGCGTTTCCCTACCTGGACAACCCCCACTCAGAAGCAAAATGTAGGGAATCATCCGATTATGTTCCAGCATTTTTTGGAAAACACCAAGCTGCTGTCAAAATATCTCAGCCCCTCAACCTGGACCAAAAAAACGGGCGCCTCAACACTTCCTCTTCCAGCAACTGCGGATGCGTTGCCGCCGAAGTGCTCAAGTTGGCCACTGCCAAAGCAGCGTACATGCGACAGTCCTATAGCCACGGGAGGGGATTTGACATGGTTTCAATATGTTTTATTGTGAAAATTTCTAAACACCAAAGATGGAAGTATAGCTATGACATGCTAGAACTCATATAGATCATGTAGCCCATTCTTTTTTCATGGTTGGTTGATGGTTGATAGTGAGGCCACCAACTGATTGACCCACTGGTGCAAAACCAGCATCCAAAATTGCAAAGCGATCCCAACATCCATGGGTTTTCACTGGACTCTAAGCATGCACACCCCTTACCAAGGCCTTTTATGAATATGTCGCACCATGCCCTAGTACCAATTTCCACTACACCGTCTTTAGGATTGTTGAATCTCAGATTTTAGGACGTACCCCGGTAGTGGAAGGACTAGCATTGCACTGAATGCCTGAAGAAATGAATCTTCCTCGCCTATGCCGGGATCGCCTATACCCCACCTGTCCTCATCTAGCGAAATGATCAGCGGGAGAATCGCTGTGCGCCATCCTCCTCTTTGAACTATTCGAACCTGACCATGCACTGCCGCTGCACCCAAACTCAAACAAAATTACGGAGTCCTTCTACAACAAATGTCCAATTGCTAAGTTTGCCACTGTGCCTTTGACAACAACCAAAATCGGCCAAGAAAAGTGCCCAGTGAAAGTTCTACTTGATGTTGTGCGTCTCCAGCTACAGCAATATACGCAACATGTGCGAAGCCCCCACCGTGTGCCAACTTGCCTGAAAGGCTCGGTTCGCACACAAACTCGCCAGTGTCTTGATGCCATGGCGCTTTTCCTGTGCAAATGAAAGGGTTTGATGGAGCCAGTGGACATTTTGGTATGGGAGAAGGGAGGTGGTTGTCTTCGCCCATGGTATGAGTAACTAAAAGTCCAGGATATACAAAAAACAATCTCTGATTCTGCCACTGGTAGAAGTGGTGGGTCAACTCTACGCCAAAATCAACAGGGGCATCACTAAATGCCACTGCTTCCCACGAGACTCTGCTTTTCGGCTCTGGCGATACGCCTGGATCTTTGAGGCACATCCCATATCATACCACCTGACACTAGGCTGACTTCCAAGAATCTGAAGGAATCTGCTTCCTTTCCATTGGGGTTTTGGCTTCCCTGCTCATGTCCCTCTGCACATCTCAACTACCAGAAGCATCGCGCAGAATCATCAGAGAGTACTTCTTATTATCTGCGAGAATCCTGACTTTTTCGGTCCAAAGTTAGATGGCCCAGCTGCAAATCAAACTCCACATTCTCCTGCAATTTGCCTGCTGCAATGCCAAGCGCTTGAGACCGATGCTGTGCACTCGTTGCTCAATTGATGTAGATAAGATCATCCAGGATCACAGACCGATACGTGGCTATCAAAAGCCCCATGGCGAAGTTGAGCCGATTTTGGCACAGCAGCACTTCCCAAAGATCTACAACCAGCGAAGGCATCTCTTCCAATAATTCTCACAGACTCAGGGACCTTCACAGCAGTTAAGGAATAGCATCCCTTGAAGGCTTCTGCTCCAATTTCAGTCATCTCATCTCCCAAAACCACTGACCTCAGGGAGCTGCAGCAGCGAAAACAGCCACTGGCCACGCAGCGCAGGGAGCTCGGCAACTGAAGAGTTTCCAGGGCGCTGCAGTCTGCGAAGGCCATGGCCCCCAGGTGGGTCACGGAGGGAATCTGCAGCTCCAGCAGGGAGCTGCAGCTCTGGAAGGCTCGGGCTTCGATGGAAGTGACCGAGCTGGGAAGCTCCACCTGAAAGGGGAAGAAGATGGACATGTGGGCAGATGATGAGTTGGGTAGAGTTGGGATGTTCATGGTGAATCCTATTTTATATGAATACCAATACATCATGATATAAAATGTAATACGCTACGCTGTCAGATATTCCATGACAACTCCCATTCAACCAAATATTGAAACAACGAGTAGAAGTCCTACTTCAACATTTCGCCAACATGAATGCCAACTGGACATTGCTCGCCTGTTGCAAGGAGATGCAGCCCGCAAACGCCCCCTCACCAATCGCAGCCACCGTGTCAGGGATGGTGACCCTCACCAAGTGCCTCGTACCAATGAAAGCCTCAAGGGGAATCACCGCCACTCTGGGAATGGTCACAACCAGTAGAGATTCTTCATCGCAGCCCGCTGATTCTTTGCACAAGCACTCAACTGGCTTGATGATGAAAGCCACAGTCACTGCTTTGTCTTCAGAGATTCCTGCTTCCGCTAAGGTCTCGTCATTCTTCGTCAACCTCTGGTCATCCACCATCACCTCTACCAAGCTCATGTTACGCGTCAGCTCATCTACACCCCTCTGCAAAGCCTTCAACTGCCTCTTGAATTCACGGATAGTTGTGGCAGGCGCTGCTTCAATCACTGTAACTTCCCCACTCAGTTGCTGCACAGAAATCTTCAACGCCATGGCTGCTTGAAAGAGGCAACCCACATTGACGTTAGCCCGGATTTAAATATGAAAGCTTGGGATTCGGTCAGGGTGCAAATGTGGTCCTCAATTTTGGGCGTGGCAACTTTCACAGGTTTGATGCTCACGGCTGACGATGAAAAGAGCAATGTGATTTTGCTCCAAATGTTGCCTACTGACCATGCAAATCTGGTCCCTGGACGAAGAAAATCCAGAGATGGCTCAGCCCAAGCTTGGCCTCATGCCTTGCATGAAGCGTACATGAGACTCAACAGGTCAAAAATGAATCAGCCCTGCACAGGTGCCGGGTGGGCCTTCACATTCTTCAGCACACGAAGGGCTTGGATCAATTCTCCATATGACCTACATCGGCAGCAGGAGAAAGTTGAACAAAGGTCTTTGTTCACACATGACCTGACAGAATGCACCATAAAGTATACAAAGTCATGATCCTGGACTTCTTGAAAACTAGCAACTACTTCAACAACAAGCCATTCATCAAGCCCGGCTTTCCGGTTGCTGCCCATTTCTCCAAGGCACGACATGGACCACGGCGACCGGCCCTAGCACCGGCAGTTCGCGCAGTTCCACGGAGCGTGCCACCACCTCAGGTCATCAAAGTGCAGCAACTCTGTTGAGAATGGAGTTCGTTCTCGATCTTGGGGTGCTTGCATCCTTCTTTTGCTTGACAAGCACGGACCGAGAAATTCCACAGATTTTAACAACATAAACATAGGATCCCCTTGGAGAATCTCATCGCAGCCATCCCACAGCACCACCACCCCACTCTGTCCCAGCTCAGGTTGCAACACTTCCACGGCCTATGCCATCAACAGCCCAGGCGGTCACACTCAAAGTGCGCCCGCGGGGCCGCGACCACTTTTTCGCGGCCCGGACTACTTTCTGCTCTTGCGAGCCGAAAAAAAACTGAGGTGCCAGACTTCATTGGAAGGGTTTGGTGATCAAGATGGAGAAAGTAAGATTCAAGTGAATTAAAGAGTGCTAGAGAAACTGTTGACAAACCAAGCAAATGATTCTAGGTTTGCAAGAAAATTGGTGTAGAAGGTCTTCGAACAACGGTTGCTTCGTCTCCGGTGACTTTGCACATGATCTTACTGCCAGCAAGAATGTACGGCTGACAAAACTGGTCTCCAAAGCTGGCTGCATTAACATTTTGCAAATCAGTGGCAAAACATCCTGTAGAAAACATGCTCTGAAGCTCCCAAAAAGTTGGAATCGTCCCATCATTTTTATTCCAAAAGCAGTGACCACACTTGTTTTTATGCAGCAACTCACATTCTTTGGTGAGCTGGATCGGAGGTGAAACATCTTCGTCGATGTGTGTGGCAACTAGAAACCGCGATCAAAGATTACAACACCCGAGCCCAAACCATGCCAGGTATGTCTCATCAGCCCATTGTGTCATTGTGGCGAGTTTTTTGGGGGATTCCGAGAGGTTCCGTGATCCAGTTATTCGATAGGACATGGCGTGAACCTGAATGGGGGAGTCTGTCCTGGCTGATCTTTGGAATCACCAGTCGGCAAGCCTATGGTCATGACTGTAGTAATTATAGATTCTGAGCATAGATTCTGAGGTCTTGTTTGGCTGCATCTGGCTGCTGGTCTATCCATTTTCTTGTTGGCTTATTGCTGTCAGTATCAGCTCACTGAGAACCTCAACTGCTGTACTGACAGGTCCTGCTCAGGTGCTACGAGTTTCATCCATTTTGTTAGTCGAAAGAAACATGGAGAATACGCCTTCAGCCGCCTTGTGAAGGTCACTTTGAAATAGATCCACCCAATGCCAATTATGACTCCATTCTCGTCGCCCTCTTTCCAAGCCATCTCCAATGTTTGCAGCTGTCCTCCGAATCCACCAGCAGAATGGTGGGCTCCTCCTGAAAGTTTGGGATGCAAACTGCCAGCACGTCCTGCACGAGCCGGCTCTGTCGCTTGTGGGTCGCAGCTCCAAATCTCAGATCCCAAAAAACTTCTGTTCCAACATATTCAACCGTCAAGACCTCTAAGATCTCCCGAAGTGGTCACTTCTGTTGTTCAACCAACATCAAACAGCCATCTTTTTTGCTGACGAAATCTACACCTCTGCATACAGCCTCTCCTTTTGCCCCAGAGGCTCAGCGCTATCAACCCCGGGAACCAACTCCTCAGCCGCCATCAGTGAAGCTACTGGCCAGCTGGGTCCATGACCCCTATCCCAATGATATCGGAAAAAGGTCAGGGAGATAGAAACCAAGTCAGGTCATGAGAAAATGACGATGTGTATCCTTGGATAGAATGGAATCTCACACATGAAACTTGCGGCAAATCCAACTGTTGAAGTGCTTGGTACCGATTGAGCTGAATGACAGTGCATTCGATAGTCGATATGGAACCCTTCACGAGGTCTATTCAACCTTGCAGTCAAAATATCCATAGATCATGGAATGCATTTCCAAGGGGTTTCACCGTCTGGCAGCCTAGTTGTGAACAGTTCCAACCCAGGGCGTTCAGAGCAAGGGTTGTCCAAATCCAAAATCTGCAGGAGTTTGACCCCCAACCACCTCCAAACATTCACGGCGAGTCTCCCATCTTGCACCAGGGGAGTTCCCGGAAAAGAGCAAAACCTTCTGCGCCTGGAGCAAAGTCCCATGATGAATTCCTGAATTTCCCCTATTTTTCCAATGAAAATGGCCACAACTACTGGGATGTATATCTTGAAGATGATATCCCCCATGTCTGGACAAGGGTCCACATACCAGAGCAAGCTGCGCTGTTGCTTCTTCACCCACAGTTACACTGCCTCAGGTCGTAATTTGATGCCGAAAGGGTCGTCTTGCCTGTGCCCATGCAATTTGCGATCCAAGATCCAACAGCCCTACAAGACATAACAAACAATCAAATGGCAATGAGAAAATCCCTACAAAAGAAGGTATTACTGAGAAAATCACGGAAAAACATCTAGAACATTCTAGAATCTAGAAATGGTTGATTTTCCCTCGCCATGTTTGACTACAGCAGGTTACCATCATTGGCAGCTTTTGTCTCTTAAATTTGGCATCTCCAAACAGAAGATTGAACACATGGCTGCAGCCTCTCAGGCACGGCATCTGCCTGCAGTGTCAAACTCAATGGCGGTTGATCCATGGATCCAAATGCAATGGGTGTTTCAAAACTGCAGCAACCTTCCTGAACCTCTTCCAGTCATACCACCTGAATGCTGATCTTTCAAACTTCCCTAAACTCTGTTCACAAGCAATGCCCAGTGCGGGGATTGCTTCTAAGAAAAGCAACTGAACCCGTGTTGGCACTACGCACTTCTTGAAATTGCAGAACTCAACGATCGAGCCAAATGGTCTATGAGACCTTTCTGGTTGTGGGATTCGTTTCATTCGTTTCCGCATCGTCTCAATCCTTTTTGATTTTGGCACCTTCATTAGAAGTTCCGGCCACAGCGGTGCCAAGTACTGCGACTGCCTTGGTATGCATCGTGCTATCAAACACACCTTTATCGTCCAGTTTTCTCTAAATGATTTCGGGTAGATCAAATGAGAATCCATCATTGAAGCCAACAATGACTGGATCAACTAGTCACCTGGTGGTTTGGATTGGCAAACTGCCAATCTGAACCAATCTGAACCACCTGCAAACCATTGGTTAATTCAACCTACAAAAATCATGGGTTTTCACCGATTCAGACCTGGTTTAGCTCCTCTCAGCCGCCAGCCAGCTTTGTAGCAACATGTCCATGTGACTCACTGATGCGCCCTTTGGAGCGTTCCCTCGGCATCCAACGCAATCAGTGGATCACCTTTCTTATGTGGTTTTCTTCGGTAGATCCTTCAGAAGACCTTCATAAAATCAATACCAGCAAATCTGGGAATATTGATTCGGGCGTCAACTCAACTTTCATGGGGGTCTCTTGGGTCAACAATACCAAGTGATTGGCTCAACTTCTAACATCCCTTGCGTCAACTCAACTCATGGTCTCATGATCCTCGTGCTTGCCAGGGGACGCGATGCCAGAGCCAAGGGCTGACCAGAATGACCAACGACCTGCTGCAGCGAAAAAAAACCATCTGACTTAAATTGGTTTTAAGGGAAACCCTCTAAGTGTGATGCTTGCTCCTCATTCTCCCCATGAAAAATTACCATTTGGGAAGTAAACACCCCATTTTTCAGACATCCAAAATACGAATCTTCAGAAGCCCAGTCCTCAGAATTCGCCTGCAGTCCTGCAATGCAATGGTCACTGGGATTTCTCCAAAGCTCCAGGTTGCCGGACCTGGCGTCAGCAGAAGCAGACTTTCCACATGCTGCGATGTCCTGCGACCCGCCTCGTGCACCTTGGGAAGATCGCCCGGGGCATCGGCTCTTGGGGAAGAAATGTGGACACACCACAATCACCTGGGGCCAAGGGTCACCAAATTGTGCTGGCAGTCAACTCTGGCAATATTCAATGGCAAAATCCCATGTGTTGCTAGGAAAATATAGACATATATAGGAGAATCATCTACCGATGGGCGATGTTCCATTGCTTACATCACCGGACATTCAAGATTCTAGAACTCGCCATGATCCCGATCAAGCAGAGGTTCACATCCAACCAACTGCAAGTCTACCGCTCCTATGGTTTGCCACTGATCAAGGATCAAATCTGGAAGCAAAATTCACCAAACTTCCAAGGGTCTGGGAGGACAAATTGATAGATTCTCAGCATGTCAGCTTCACCCCTGGCCTTCCCCACTTTGGATGTGCAACCTTGGAGACATGTGGACAGGGGGACGACATGTGATGCTGAAGCGGGAAGAATAAAGCGCCGGTTCAGCTCCAAAAAGCCCTAGTCGCAGCATCCATGGCCTCTCCCCTCATATCCTTCAAATCTGTTCATAATCCGTACCAAATCTTCGGTGGAAACACCACCTTTGTTGTGGCAATAAATATCCCCCCATCTCTAGATGAAACCCACGGCGTCGGAAGCCTTGGCTTTAGGGGAATCCCCCCGAAAAAGAAATGTCTACGGTTCCATCCTTCCCCGTCCACCCTCCCCAAGCGAGGTCATCCATACCCAAGTCTATAACTCAAAGCTATAATGGTTTTTGTGAAGTTCTGCGGGACGGTCAAATTAAATCACCCATCATTCTTGTTCCTTCAAATCCCACACCTTTATTCCTCAAAACTTCCTTATCATTCTTCACTAAAAAAAAACATTCCTTCTCAGATTAAACTCCCCCATTCCCCCCGTAATGTTTCTCATTCATTCAATCCAATCCAGATAGTCGGACAAACTCATTTATCAACTCCAACTATCTATTACTTTGATTTTTTTCTCCAAGTAGCAGATGGACAATTGGATCACTAGTCACTTAAATCATTTTTAAATCAAATCGACCCCAAGTGATTCTTTTTCCCCCCAAGCCGACCATCTCCCCGAGTTCCCCCACGTCATTCCCTTCACTCCCAGCGGTGCCAGGAAGAGATCGGCCTCCTCGACCGCAACCGTCAGCTCCCATCCAGAGCCGAAACCACCGCGGCGCCGCTTGGGGCCACCTTGGTCAGTCCGGATGGGTGGAAATCGCGAAATCCCAGGGTGTTAAGTGACCCAATTGGTTGGTGATTCTGAGATACTCTCCGAAAATCTCAACTGGAAAGGGAAACAAGTCCCTCATTTATTTCGTTTTGTAGATATGCAGACGATTTTCGGGGGGAGAAAGGTTTTGGTTTGGTACTGTGGGGGTCAATACTTTTGAGCCACGGTCAATGATGGGAAATATTCTGGAAGGATATGGGAAATATATCAATATGTAAAATTGCTGAAAATATCAAAATCTACCATTGTCTACCATGTTTAACTTAATCAAGTGTACACAGTTTGTTCAACAAGTTAATTATATGGGTTAAGTGTGTAAAGAAATGTCGTAGTCCAAGATTCTTGGGAAACTTGCAGAAAATGTGGTTGAGCAGGTGATCTGGAAATTTTCATGAAGCCCTAAAACCAACCCTATCCAAACAGATCTTCGGCAGTCCTTCCCCCCCTTTTTCGCGGCGGGATTTCGTGCTGTTGTTTCAGGTGAACCGACTCAAATCTACCCAGACATTGGCCAAGAACTTGAACTTGACGCGGCAGGAAAATCAATCAACAAACAGCAGAAGTGAATCATGGTGAATTTTCTGAGTTCCCCCTACTTTTTTAATAAAGAATCAGCGTTACCTCCATTTAGATCATCATCAGACTTTTTTTCCGAAAACAAAGACAACACCAACTTTTGCTGCCGACTTCGGTGTCGCGGCAATTTGTTTCAGCTACACCAGGGCTGCTTGTTCCGCACCCAGGCCGTTACCATCCACGTAGAGCTTGAACTGCACCTGGACCCCAAGCTGGGGGATGGAAGTGATGGAGGTTTGATCATCCAACCTTTACTGTTTACATCTTTTATATTTCTTATATCATATCTATTATATAAATACTGGGGCTTGAATTGTCTTGATGATGCTGGTAAGCGAATCATAAGGATAATTGGTCATTTGGGGATTCTTCGGGATGTTTGTCCAATTCGAGGATTCCTGAAATGGGGATGATAATAAAGATTTGGGAACCCCAAAACCACCCTAACATGTCTTCCTCTCGCACAGAACGCTGTGGGTTTAGGGCCCTCATATAGTCTCATATTGTGTGTGTGTCCGGTACAACAACCCCTGATTTGTGGTCATGTTGCACCATGATTCGATCTCATATTATGGAATGTCTATGCGCTTTTTCACCCCAGCACCTGAGCTTGTTAGGGAAGAGCAAGTATGTTCCACATCTCTCATGACGCAATACAGTATCCATCCTGTATTCAGTTTGAGCTCAATGTACCATCACATCCCTCTGTAGAGCGAATGTCTCCAAAATACCATGCAGAAGTAGGGGCTTCGTTTGAGATCAAATGAAAGTCAGATGGGTATGGCTCAAGAACACGGTACCAAACGGACTCAGAACATAAGTCCTTCTTTAGTATGAACCAGGTTTATCGATCCTTTTTTGAGGGCGGCAAAATTGAGCCATAACCCTGTTGAAGCGACCGCAAGCTTCAACACTATTGAGGTGGGCCTTTTGTCCTTCAGCAACAGTTTCGGGAGTTCCTTCTATGTCTTTCCTTGGGAGTTGACTTCGGAGGTTCCGGCAATTGATTGAAACTCACAGACTCAATCTCTAAAACGAGATGCACAAAATAAGCAGCGGGATACAACTGGAACCGCCTGGAGCAAACATGTTCTCTCCACCAGTGTGTTCGACTCAAATATATCAGTCAATCCTAGTTGCTTGTTGACATAGATCTTGCCCCCACGCATTCCTTTCGCATCATGCTCCTTAGTGGCGAAATCAACCCGCACCGCTAGCGGCTAACCTGATGCAATGCGGCCGGAGCACAATGGGATGATCCGTCTTCATCCAACCATAATGTCCTCAACTGTGAAACCAAGTTGTCAAGAACAACAAAAACACAGGAGCCAAAAACTACAACCATGTTTCCGAATCTTCAAAATCTCAACTGGCCATGGACAAAAGTTGTTTGGGGGTGTGACACAGCAACATCGAATCTCCTGGTGATACATGGTGATGGGTCAAAACTGTCAACCCTCCCCCCAGATGCATGGTTTCAAATCAAAAAAATTGCCGGATTTGTGTGGGTCCATTGATGGTACCTCAACGACTTTACCAACAAATACAACATCTATTTCTACCAAATTAGGGGATACATCAAAAACCAATGCTTTCAAAGCTCCTTTGCCCCACCTTTTGCTGGCCATCAATGGCTACCCTAGGTACTCTAGAATAGCTGCTTAATGGATGTTGATTCCCTCAGCTATAGGAAATTCACAGGTTTTGACCCATCCCCCGCAGTGGCGGCTGGGTCCTTTCCATTCGATCATCTCGCCGATGATGGGTTCCTCGATGATGATCTCCCGCTCATCACTCCAGCCACCCCACCAGTTGCCTCGGCCACATATGGTGGGATTCGGAAAATGTCTGGAGGATTGGCCACAAGGCAACAAAGGATCGTTTTCCCTCATTGTCCCTCATTCTTATGTTGAAGTGTCCTTTCAAGATTCTGCATAGTCTCGCTGTTTGAACTAGCGTCTTCCAGAATATCTAGAGAGAGAGAGAGAGAGAAATGGGGAGCGAGAGCAAAAGCCGTAAGAAAATCAAACTTTAAAATGGAAAAGCTATTTCAATCCATTGGATGGCAAGTACGGATTTCAAAGGGAGGAACTACCTGTAGTGCTAAGGCCCATCTCAATCTGCCGTTGCACGCACTCGTACATGGGGTTGATGTTAGCATATTTGTGGCACAGAGGTCTGATCCATATGTCAGGATGAATGGAGGATTCTACCGTAGTCAGCAATGATTACAATGTATGTAAATCAATATAAGGTACAGTAGATATCTCAGCAATGATTGATTCGTCATTTATATTCATAATGACCATGACGGTCATAATAATTGTTCCAATATATATATATATATATAATTCAATAATAGCTGATTCTAGTGATGATGAATTGTCGACAATAACGATAATTCCAATAGTGAATGCCTGTGATTTGGATGTGGAACTGTGGTTTGATGTTGGAGCATGGACTCCATGGACCCTCACCTACTCGTGCTACTCGCGCTACTCACCCAAGAAGTCGGCCCGAATCCAAGTAGCTCATCATATCCCACATCATTTGCATGTTCCAATAGTTGTTTTTTCCTTTACCCTTGCCTGACCGGAGCAAGGGCTGGATCTAGCTGCAAGTCAAGGCAAAGAAGTGGGATAAGAATCTGCATCCCGAACAGCACCAGTGGTCAAGATGTTCCAAGTCAACAAACCTCAAAGTACTTCAATCCAGCTCGCACTTCCACTGCAGCAGCGGCAAAATTGTTGGGTAGTTGCCAGCCATGTGTTGCGAATGCTTCCCAAGACTGCAAGTGTCTAGTCTATTTTGAGAAACGAAGCAAACACACAAAAGAAGAATGGTCGCAATACACCCTTGCAAGAGACTATTTACAACTCTAATCAAACAGTGCGGCTCAAGTGAGATATGACGAGCATTGCATTGATCAGGTATATGTCCAAGCTTTATCAGAAAATCAAGGCCCCTTCAAACTACTGTATCTGTTGCCCTTCAAATGACATCTACCACTGGTCAGCATCCAGCGTCCCATCCCCGCAGCGTCCACCTTTCGAGCTGGCAGCGAGCTCTTGCAATTGTGGATCATCTCAGTGGAGTTTACACATTGGTCGTCCACTCAAACGGAACTTATCTGCCCAACTGGCTTGTCCTTTTAAGATCTTTCAGATGTGTCTTGACACAGAATGGTGGAAAATCCAGAACACATGCCGCTTGAAGGTCATGTTTTCTTGGAGATGTCACGGTTTAGAGGCACAAAGGGATCTTTTTCGTGCCATTGCGAGTGTATCAATGACCAAGCGTCTGCATCATGAAGGCATCTGCAGCAGACCAACAGGGCTGCATACAAACCAAACACTTTGATTATCCAAAACCACAATACAACAAGAACTTGCCAAATCATAAGCACCCAGAATCAAACTATGTGGGTGATGCAAAAGAAAAGACTGCTCAACGCGTCAGCCTGTCCATAGTAACTTCAAAATCTGGCCAAAAAACAAGGGTTATCTCAAAAATGGGAAAGCAGTTTCATCCCATGGTTTATTTACCCCAACAAAATAGCCAGTCATAATAGGGCTAACTTGGTGAATGTCCCATTTTCAGACCCAGATGAGCTGAGAATCCTTTGATGTCCTTCAAAGCAATTTCCGCCGCGCTCTGCTCAGCCTGGTGTCAGACTCTGCACCGAATGAATTTCTTTGACAAGGGATTTACAAACAAAAACATTTTAAGAGGCAATCTATGATGTTTTAAACGTTTTAAACCATTGGACGCCAATGCCACTTACAGTAGTTTGAACAGACAGCCAAAACTGCGCATTGGAATTCGGACGAATTTCATCCCATTCCGCCACTGCAAGCCTTCTGTTTGTTGGCACAAAGATGACCAGCCCATGCTCGCTGTCCCCATTCATCAGGCAAGCAGGTTATTTGCACCTCATGATGGCAGAATGGCTTGATTGATTATGAAAGCCGTTGAAATGTGCAGATCTCCAGCGAAAATAGGCAGGTACACCAATCTCAGATTTCAAAAGAAATATCCCCACCACTCCAACTTACATCTGCTGAAGTCGACTAGGTTGAATGTATTGTCAATGTATTGTCATGAGGCACATCATAGAAATGTATGGCAATGCCAAGGCGCAGTGGCTTGATACTGTGCAGCGATTCTGTTGCAAATATAGATCTGAAGCGTGGACGAGGTCGGTGAACCCACCATTGATTGTCTGAGTTTGGGCCGTTTGGGCCGTTTGGGTGGGTTTATTGCTACTTCATGGGTACATCAAGCAACTCGATCCTTGCAGGAGGGCTACATCCATGAACATTCTTAGAGAGGCCAGTCCACACACATCATCAATCCATCAGTGTCAACAGGCAACAAGTTGTAGCTCAACAACAACAACAACAACAACAACAACAACAACAACAACAACAACATCAGCAGCAGCAGCAGCAGCAGCAGCAAGGTTGATCTCTAAACTGAGGACCCTGACTGTCTCTCCTTTCTTCATATATCTGCCAATGATTCGCCTCAACCACAACATGTCTGGTGAAGAGCTGGAACCTCACTGCACAGGAAAACCCTGAGCTCGGCTCATACAAAGGCTGTTCAGCTCAGTCTTGGGAGTAATGGCTGGATTGTCCGCAGGGTCCTTAGTATCGGGTTGCGAAGAAGCCCTGCGGGTTGAAAATTCGCTAACTGGCTTGAACCTATGGATCCGAGACAATTATAGGTGTTGACTCTGTTGACCCATTCCCAAACGTCCCTTGGTCAAATGATGGCACCAACAGTCGTCGGTTCCGCAGCAAAGTCTCCACTCTCGCCTTCTTGGCTCGTTCCTGGAAGCATCCCACGGGATGGACATCGCAATTTTTGAACTTGGAAGACTGTGCGACCATTGCGACCCATCTGCCAGCTCCAATAGATGCTGTGTCACAGCACACCAGCCCGGGCCTCTGGGGACAACATCATGCCCGCAGGTCTTTTGGTGGGCACTTCCCGCTTCTGAGCCTCAACTGAAGTACCCAGGAATTTCCACACTGTGGAAATTGGAAAACATCCACCCCTGGAGAGTGTAAGAACCAAGCTGCTGTCACAGTTTGGCCAGTCACTAGTTGCGATTTGCAGTTTGGTGCTAAATCACTTCAATCAGGTTTTCGGTTTAGGTTTACTATGTGAGAGCTGGTAGCACTGATTGAAAATCCACATAACTTGGCTGTTGAACCTGATGACCCAGGCTTATCTTTCAGTTGTTCATTACCCACTTGTTACCTTGGAGGAACACACCTCATGACCCAGTTCCGAATCATCTGGTTTTGTCCAACCCCTGTTGTGATCGCACAGCCTCCACCAAATCGGCGTTGGCTAACAGCGCTTGCTGCGCGGCAGACTTTTCAGCTGCCTTCAGCTGCAGGAGGATCAGGTTCTGAAATAATTGTGGTCCTGGTGATTGAACTACCAAAATGGGGATACTGTACATAGTTTATTTCTCTGATTTATGATAGCTTTACAAACATGGGGATCCACGGCTCGAGATTGGTCCCATTGTAGATCATCCCAAATGGATCGGCAGTGGATACCCAACCATAAACTCCCCTTGAGAATGATCTGCAATGATCTCCTTCTTTGTGTTTCGCACATGACATTGAGGAAAACGGTGACGGAATGATGATACAACACCACAAATCACAAACCAAGATACACAATGATGAACCATGATAGACGATGGGATGGAACGAGGTTCCAAATTCTGAGACACCCCCTGAACATCATGGGTAATCAAACATGGCTGGCAGTGCTGCATCTTTTCCGAAAGCAATATCAACGACGGGGGGGATTTCCAAGCAAGATTCGACTTCCAGAGGGTATGTACTGTAATAGGCCACAATGACTACAATTACTGGGATAGATATGAACAGAACTGGGATGGGATTTAGAAACAGCTGTGCCCATCTCAACTGCGATTCGAAGAAGTCGCCCGGCCTTGGGGTCATCGCAAAGATGCCCGGCATATTCCTGCCTGTCCATGCAGTTCAAGGTCACGATGGCCTGTTGTTTCATCAGGATGCAGAGGGGCGAGGAACCGAATCTCATCGGGTCTTTCCACTGTCTGAAAAAAAGGTCATAGCCCAAAATAAATCCAAGATCCAAAATAACCAAATTTCATGGGGGAAATGATGATCAACCATCAAAAATGGGGGTAGCTTATGTTCAGACAGCCTCAAAAATATGATATCCACACATTGGCCACTGCAAGCGCCTGATATTGCATCCCATATTTACCTCGGTCAGCGGAGATCTGCGGAAGATTGGTACCCTTCGGATCACACCAACATACAAGTGGGGGGGTTATCCCCTAAAAATGCGGTAGAATTAATAGGTGTTGATTCATCCCCATTTTGAAGTTTTGAGTGGCTAAACGGCTAAATATTGCTAAGTTCTCAGCAAGACACTGGTCCTGTATTCAACGTCTGTCTTGGTCAGCGGTCTCTGGCAATACCTGGGCTGTTGTACGTTGGTACTGTTTGTTGGTCCCTTAAAAACTCATAAGTTGGGAATCCACCAATTGTGAAATCTCCTGAATCCTGTAGAAGCCACTACGCTGGAGAAGCAAGACTCCCTTCCTGTAGTTGCACCTTGAAAACTAGGATTCACTGCAGCTGCTTCACTTGTCCCCTACGGTTTTGCATGGCTGCCTTGCTCAGGAACAATCAGGCAAGTGTAAGAGTGACATACCATACACGCGTAGAGGTACTGAACGGCCCAAGAATTCTTGCTCCACTTGTGAAGCAGCCAAGGTCTTGCATCAGGCACAGGACGTCGGGAGTTCACTTTCAGCCAGCGGCATTGCCAATAGAAAATCCCACCCGAAGAAATTCGCTCAGACTACGAATGTATGATGATCAACAGCCACAACAGGTGATCAACAGGTCTCAATTCTCAAGAAATCTCAAGTCATGTCCCTGACCACAAGAAGATCCCCACCATGGCAGGCCATGACACTTCTGCAAAAACGAGTTCAGCTCGTTCTTAGACTCTGCAATCATCGCATTCATGGTAGCTGCGCCACCCACGCTGCCGTGGTGCTTGTGTTGATGACTCCGAAACTGAGCTATGGTTTGGGGTGCACAAAAAGAATCAACCTTCACTAACAGACGAGAGTCACATTTTCAAAAGTTGTTAAGAACTCTACAGATCCTCCAATTTGGAGAGACTAAGATACTTGGTTGGTAGAAAATGCCACCACTATGTGAGATTTATCCTTGCCTGTTTCCCTTTTCATGTTTTCTTTTAGAATTTCCACACTGTGAAGAGCTGCGGCAGCAGTGGAATTGTTTGGGGGTTCGTCCAGCACCTTGGAACAAAACAGCACACAGGACTGGTTGATGCCTCGCCTATCATATGTTCCCGCGATCACTGATTCCAACATCTCATGGATCATCATTTTCCCTGCAAACGGCCATAACTTGCCCACCACCGCCATACTCAAGACATAGAATTTCATAGAATGCACAATATCGAAATATTAAACAGATGCTGAAAAGTGTTTCCAGGTGGTTAGTTCGATCATGTTTGGTACGTATTCCAGATTTCCCACTTTTCTATCGTTTTTAAGGTTTGTTATACACAGTTCATGAGATGCCAAACACTGAGCCCAAAACGGTTGCTTTGGGTTTCGGCAACTTCATCACTGTAGAGACCTGGAAAACTGGGATGCGACGGGGGATAATGTGCTAAACCCAATCCAAACCATCCCCATTAGAGGTTTATTATTGGATATATCCCTGTTTGGAATATATGAATAATTTCTTGGGAATGCATCCCAGATTTAAAAAAAACACCACCAGTTGCATCCATTTAGATCCATTCATGGGGGATGCATTCTGAAATTGCGAACCTCTGAAACTCAATGTCATTCCAGAAAATCAACGTTGTTTTTCTTCTGCCTCCGGCGATGAGAAAATGCTGGATGGTCTGTGCAACGCGTCTGTCCTGGCAAAGGGTGCGTACCCCATTTACCCAATCTTACTATTTCGGGGGCATCAAAAACCATGCCCCAAAAATGCATTTTTGTCATTGGGTTTACCACATTATCTCCTAGTTCGTATTGGATTTTATGCTGATCCAGTTCCAAACCCTAGATGTCAGCCTTTTCAAATAAATAGCACGTGTGTATAAAAACAATAATGCCCCTTGATTTTTCAGTGTTTAACAACTCAGATCCTTCAATTTTTGAAATCGAACTATGCTGAATTTGGTTGTCTCGTCTCCGTCCCAGTCAATCCCAAAAAAATTCCACTCCGTCATTGTGAGCAAAAAACCATTCCAAACTGTCGACGTGCTATGACGTAGTGGAAGCACCTCCGTATCCCCCAAATCTCCAAGCAGATATGCACGGAGGAGCAACAATTCTGCCTGCAAGTGGCACACCAAAATCCCATGACACAATGGCAAACCATTCGCAAACCATGTAAAACTCTCGGATTCGCAGAATCTCTTCAACACTTGTTTAGGGAGATCGACACGTTCCCTGTCAGCAAAACATGGCGGAACGTCTGGTCATGCCATTAAGTACTATCATTGTTTTGACCTCAAAATGTTTCCAAAAAAAAATCATGTGATCACGCATACACTCCAAAATTTTGGCGTGAAGTGCATTGAACCAATCAGGTTTTCCGTGCAGTTGGTTGGTTTCTGACTATACAATACACTTATACCAAAAACATAAACCCACCAGTTCATCCTGCCGACGCTGCTAGCCCCACCTTCCTGAACGTTGACCCGCCAATATGCAATCCGGAAGCCAATGCAATCCTGGGAATGGAGCAACGGGGTTCCAACAGGACGGAAACAGATCATTATCTGCATTTTCCTGGCTCTACAAAACTTGCAAAAAAATCCGAGGCCAAGACCTCATTGTACCGCATGTGGTTCACGCACATCACCCCCGTGAAACCCTACTACAATACAAAATTCGAAAATGAAACCACTCGGCGTGCAATGTACCGATTGCCAAACAAAACTACATGTTGTTTTATCACATGGGTTATGCTAATTTGTTGGAAAATTGAAACGCTAAAGCCCTGGCGCTGCAAACCATGAATGCGCGCATGAATTCACAAACCAGGTTGTTTGGTTTTGAAATTACACCGGCATAGACCCCAGATAGAAAAGATTTCAGAGACGTTTTTTCACGCCCTTCAATGGGTCAGTAAAATAGTGGATGTCTCGACCTGCGCAACTCATTGCAAAGAACCTCCCGTTCCCAAATGTTGGAACTGATGGTTCTCAACGCGGGAACCATAGGTTACCATTGCAAAGAAATTCCGGTTTCCAAAGGTTGGAACTGATGGTTCCCAACCTGGGAACCATAGGTTGCCATTGCAAGGAACCTCCGGTTCCCAAAGGTTGGAACTGATGGTTCCCAACCCGGAAACCATAGGTTACCATTGCAAGGAACTGCTGGTTCCGAAAGATTGGAACTCAGTGTTCCCTAACCTGGAACCACATAGGTTAACCATTGCAAGGAACTTCCGGTTCCCAAAGGTTGGAACTGGTGGTTCCCAACGCGGGAACCGTAGGTCACCATGGCAAGGAACTGCTGGTTCCAAAAATTTGGAACTCAGAGTTCCCTAACCTGGGAACACTAGGTTGCCATTGCGAAGAACTTCCGGTTCCCAAAGGTTGGAATTGATGGTTCCCAACGCGGGAACCATAGGTTACCATTGCAAGGAACTGCTGGTTCCCAAAGGTTGGAACTCAGTGTTCCCTAACCTGGGAACCATAGGTTNGCGGGAACCATAGGTTACCATTGCAAGGAACTGCTGGTTCCCAAAGGTTGGAACTCAGTGTTCCCTAACCTGGGAACCATAGGTTGCCATTGCGAAGAATTTCCGGTTCCCAGAGGTTAGAACTTATGTTTTCCAATCCAAAAGATTATCATTGTAAGGAACTGCCGGTTCCCCAAGCTTGAAATTCATGGCTCCCAATCTGAAAAGCGATACGTTACCACTGGAAGGATCTGCTGATCCCCAAAGGTTAGAACTCATGGTTCGTATCGTTTTGTTTTGTTTAATGAGGCGGTAACAGAACGTTTTGTCTTGCTTGATGGGACGGTAGCGAAATGTTTGCGTTTGGCTGATGGGCCGGCATAGAAGAATGGTATGAAAACATTTCGCTTACATTTTTGGTTTTGCTTGATGGACCGGTACAGAACGCTTTGTTTTGCTTAATGGACCGGTGCTGGAATGTTTGCGTTTGGCTGATGGGCCGCATGTTAGAATGATATGAAAACATTTTTCTTACATTTTTGGTTTTGCTTAATGGACCGGTACAGATCGCTTTGTTTTGCTTAATGGACTGGTACCGGAATGTGCGTTTGGTTCATAGGCCCGTATCAAACATGTTTTTTGCGTGAAAACAATGCATGTTAGAATGATATGTAAACATGTTGCTTAGAACTGTTTTGTTTTGCTTAATGGACCGACATGAAGTTGCTTATCTGTAACACGCGGCAGTCCTTGGTAAACGCGCGCGCCTCGATATGTCTAGGTTTCTATATTGATTATGCCGTGATTTTTTTTCCACGCCTGCCACTGAGAAAACATTATTGCCAGACTACGATTGCAGAAATTGCTGCTCCCCAAAAATTGAAATTCATGCTTCCCAACGTGGCAACTATAGATTACCATTGCCACCAATTACCGGTTCCTAAAACNTCCCCAAAAATTGAAATTCATGCTTCCCAACGTGGCAACTATAGATTACCATTGCCACCAATTACCGGTTCCTAAAACTTGCAACTCATGGTTGCCAACTTCGGAAACAAAGGTTACCATTGCAAGGAACTTCCGGTTCCGAAAGGTTGGAACTGATGGTTCCCAACCTGGGAACCCTAGGTTGCCATTGCAAAGAAATTCCGGTTTCCAAAGCTTGGAGCTGATGGTACCCAACCTGGGAACCATAGGTTAACATTGCAAAGAACTTCCGGTTCCCAAAGGTTGGAACTGATGGTTTCCAACCCGGAAACCATAGGTTACCATTGCAAGGAACTGCCGGTTCCCAGAGCTTGGAACTCAGTGTTCCCAACCTGGGAACCACAGGTTACCATTGCGAAGAACTTCCGGTTCCCAAAGGTTGGAACTGATGGTTCCCAACCTGGGAACCACAGGTTACCATTGCGAAGAACTTCCGGTTCCCAAAGGTTGGAACTGATGGTTCCCAACCTGGGAACCATAGGTTACCATTGCAAGGAACTTCCGGTTCCCAAAGGTTGGAACTGATGGTTCCCAACGCGGGAACCATAGAGGTTGCCATTGCAAGGAACTGCCGGTTCCCAGAGCTTGGAACTCATGTTTCCCAACCTGGGAACCAGAGGTTACCATTGCAACGAATTGCCGGTTCCCAGAGGT
>BGPT01000572.1:552542-565597 GCA_003297045.1 Symbiodinium sp. clade C Y103 | reverse complement strand
GAGGGCTTGAGTCGTAGAGATGTGTGACAGGCGAACCAAGTCACACAGGGGGAGTGCGTGATGACACACATTCCATGCATACCCCAACAATTTCAAAAAATTTTCACTTCAATCATTGCACAATTCATTTGGTGCGAAGCAGTTGTCAACCTGCATTTGGGCCGTGCGCAGCCCTTTTACATGACAGCCAGATCAAAAGCAGAGCAGCTGCCGAACGTGAGGTGGTGGCTGAACTCAGAAGTCTTTTGTTTGGTTGGAAAGTGTGGAGTCCCTGTGGTCGGTGCCTATTTGGTGGTAATCGGTCAGGACTGGTTGTGTTGGGTTTTCGAGGTTTGGGGCATTCCAAGAAACTCAGAAACTATAGAAACCAGTGATTATTATGGTTATAGGGTTATCATTCTAGAAACGGAGTGATAGCCCTCTATAATTGGTAAAGGGCTCTAACTGCAGGCCATGAAAGCCGACGATTCCGAAGTTTGGTACTGCCCCAGGTCGTTAGCTAAGTTGCGGTATACCCTCTGGTGCTCAGACGTGGCAGTTGAAAATCCACCATTTATAGATGATGTTCCTCTTAACAACTCCGTGTATAGGGGATATTCAATTGCCACGTTTGAAGACACCTGAGGGTCATGTATGGTTGTAGATATTGCGGACGAGCCAAACATGAAATCATGGGGGTCAGAAAGGCATTGCCTTGAACACCATGAGCTGGAAATGTTTTTCTTCATCGCCCATGGTGACGGGATGCTTCCTGATTCATGATTTTTCAGGGGACTACTGGGATGAGAACCCTCATTCTAAGTACAGTCCGTTAAAAAAATATCAAAGTTGCATGTATGTAATGTCTAATCATTGTGTTGAATTTGTATGTTGTAGAACGCAAACAGTGAAAGCCCTCGAAACCAGTTTTTTGCTATCATTCCATCAATGGCGTGACCTACTGACATCCGCGACTTGTATTTTGGGCCATAGCTGTAGTTTATATACAAACTCTCTTATTTCACATGTCCCGGTGGTGTCCGATCGATTTCCAAAACATCCCCAAACTACGAAATTTCTGTAGGGATAGCCATGATCCAACTGTGGATTTAGAGGGGTTTTCCCATTTTGTTGGGACAAACCAAGAAAATGAACGAATTTTCACCACCAATAGTTGACCCAGTTTGGTCGGTTTGGTCATGCTCCAGATATTTTGCGTCTTCAGGGGCACCAATGGGCAAGTTTCTCATTCAGAGAAGTTCAACACCCAAATCAGGTCCAACACACAGTACGCCTTGAATTGGTATGGGAAAATTATAGTTTTTGTTTGTTTTTTTTTCGGGGTGCTATACCCATCATGTTTGGTAAACAAATAACCCATGTCATGTTTGGTCATAAAATGGGGGAATACCCCAATTGATGGCAATGTCTATAGGGAAGAAAATGTCTTAAATCATTTCTGATGGTCAAATCCCAACGCCAAGCTGAACAGTTTGGAATGTTTATCCGGTTATCCATACACTTCCCATCATTATCTTTTTTTTCTTGGTTAACTCCCAGCTCTTTGGAAAAACAAGCTCCCTGAAGAGCCATTCAACTCCAACTCGAACTCCAACCCAGGGTTATAATAATGCACCTTTTTGTTGCACGAATTGTTCCACATTTTTTGGACCATTCAACCCATCAGCGCCAACTTCAATGGATTGATTGAAGGCAATCTCTACAGGAAACCATACCTTTTGCCATCAATTTGAAGTTTTCTGTAGATTTTCCCTTGGACCAGTCCTGGCTGCCAACTCCAATCCAGGGACTGATGGAGATATCGATAAAAAACCAGGTCCGCAGATAGTGACAAGTAATTGTCCGGCAATCCGTGATCAGCGTCCCTTTGTCCAAATATCCTGGGTTTTTGCGGAAGGGCTATTGGTGGTAAAGGTCTACTCAAGAAGGATGAAATGTAAACTAGAAATTGCGCTAATTTATTTGATAAATGGTAATTCATGGGTGAGGATTGGTGTTGGTTCGTGTATCTGAGTTCAAAACCAAACCACAATCATAAATGGATTTACATGGTATAACCCCGGACACTGGGACACGAATTCAAAACGAATGGAACCCCCATGTTGAACACCAAAATAGTTGCGATTCATGTCGGTTCATCCCTGCAAAATATGGCAATTCAGAGGTTTTTCCACCACAAATAGCCTTGGTTGTTTCTGGAAATGGCGTACTCATTGACAAGTGTTTTTTTTTTGGCCGTAAAGCATGGCATTCCAAACAAATCATGGAACCATAGCCCGATGTAGCAACCCAACCAATGCGACTACCCTTTAAACTTTACCGGACTCTTTCAGCGCCCATTTCATGAAGTGGATACGTGGACATTATAAATACAAGTACGAGTAAATACTAGGAAAATACATTTATATGCACACAATGTGATTTTTGCTGTTGTTTTTTATTTGTGTTTTTTTAATTATACCTATATATTGAGTCTTTGCATAGTAAATATGAAAGAGGACTTGAATTGAAGTAGAACACGCATACTGCGGACAATACTTCCCCAGGACTGATTTTTTTGTTCCACAAGGAATCACAAATCATGCCTTGTTAATCGAAAGTCGGGGTCCACAAATGATGATCGCATGGCCCATGTGCAGATCCAGACAATGTGGAACACCAATGACTGCTGTCTTGGATGGGTAACACTCCGCCATGATTTTGTGTCAAAACCAATCAGAACGTGGTCTTTCGTGTCTTAGTTATCTTTACGAATGTTTGCTGGTTCAAATTGTCATTACTCTACGGTGTTGGGATCCTGTATTTCTTCTGTCAACCTGCGAGCCACCAAGATCTCACGATTCTTGCGGTGCAAGACTCCAGTGAAGAATGAAAAGAAAATGTCGAAGCACCAATAGATTACCTTGGAGTATGTGAAACGGCACGCGTTTAGGGTGAAACCATGAAAACTGATGATGTTTGTGATCTTATGATGTTTCATGAACTACCTCATGGGCGAGAATACTTGAC
Source organism: Symbiodinium sp. clade C Y103 (assembly GCA_003297045.1). NCBI lineage: Eukaryota > Dinophyceae > Suessiales > Symbiodiniaceae > Cladocopium > Cladocopium sp. clade C. The sequence continues at coordinate 562,588 of BGPT01000572.1, read as the reverse complement.
AAATGGACAAAACACTTGTATAAATGCATATATAGTAGTATCATGTAATATTTATATATGCATGTTGTTTAGTGTTTGATCTGATTCAATGTTTTGAAGGAAAAATTGCCCAACCAAAATTTCCCCAACAAATGCATACATGTAAAATCATGTAAATACACATTGCATATCACATCCCCTCATGAGCTGAAACATCCACATGTTTTTTCACCCAGGAACTGCCAGCAGTCAATGTGGCGCACCCTGAAGATACGATTTTGGAACTCCCAAAAACTAGGCAACCAGTTTATACAAGAACATTTTCGCGCTGCGCTCGATAAAAACCGCATGGTTTTTGTTCACGGGTAGAGAGAGGCTAAACCATGTAAAAGTAAACATATCAATTTGTTTCGAAATTCGAAACAAGACTTCAGCGCCCAATGGGCCATCTGGCGCGGAACCCTGGCTAGTTGGTTGGTTGGTTGGTTGGTTGGTTGGTTGGTTGGTTGGTTGGTTGGTTGGTTGGTTGGTTGGTTGGTTGGTTGGGTTGGTTGGTTGGTTGGTTGGTTGGTTGGTTGGTTGGTTGGTTGGTTGGTTGGTTGGTTGGTTGGTTGGTTGGTTGGTTGGTTGGTTGGTTGGTCTGTCAATTGGTGGCTGCGTAACGGGTTCAACATGATATGCAAAACGTTCAAGCGGCCAACCACTTTTCCAAGACCACTGACCAATAATTGAATTAACTGAATCCATCCAATTGTGGCAGATCTTTCTTGTGCAGAACTTGCGTGCAACTGGTCAGTAGGGGCTTGTAAATGCGAACGGTGGTGGGGCATTACCTTCGAGAGCATGAGAGCGTGATGTATGTGATGCTCATCCAAGGAGGAGAAATGGCAGAGGTTTAGCCAGGCCAAAAGGTGCACAGCCCAAATTGGCAGAACCCTGGCTACACAGTGGGTCTGAATCAAACCTTTAAGTCAATACTGAACATCCCGAGCGGAACCAGATAGTGTCGTTCTTGGAAGGTAAAAAGTGGGCTGGCTCCGCGCTCTGCTGATGAGTTTCATGGTCGTAGCCACCAATCCGAGGCGCAGTTTCGTTCCTGTTCATGTTCCGGAGGTCCTAAAGATTCCCGAAAGGGCGCAGCACTTGCCTACGGCGGGCGCAGCGCCCTTGCCAGCGTCGCTTGCAAGCCGTGGCTGCTCAGCTCTTGTCAAGCACAACGGGCTCCAACATAACCACCTTTCCAAACAACCACACACCACCACCCCACAATGTCACGTTGTCACATGTCCTTTCACCTCTCTGCGATTGCAGCAAAACGATGCTGCGATTGCTCCCGCTACCTTGCCCCCGGCGATTGTTTCTGCGTTTCGCAGTATAGGCTTTGTCACAATGGCATCTGTTCGGGTTCTGACTAAGTGCGGGTCATGATCACTATTTCACTGTTAACATCCATGAACCTACCAGGTTTGATCGCCTTTATGGATCTTATGGGGCGAAATGATGGTGAACATCAAAATGTGTATGTGGAGGTATCACCCATTCTCAGCTCAGACAACTCCGCTAAAGGACTAGTGAAACATCCCATGATCGCCCATGTTTCATCGTCTGTCTATGCTCATTTTAGGATATTGAATGATATTGACTAATGTGGGTAGAACAATAATAAACCACCCATTTGGGAATGGTTTATACCACCTATTTATGGTGAAATTTGGGATGGTTTCATTATGGTTTACTATTGTTTTACCAACATGATTTTCTTTACACACTTTTCTGTTTTCCGACTTATCATCCTATTTGAGACCGTTGACATTGCAAGAGAGATTCCCCAACATCAATTCTCATCATTACTTCGGTCCAGGCTCTACCCCAAACCTAGGAAACCATTTTTCACCAAAAAAAAATCTGGGATTTTCCCACTTGAGCCATGAGACATACCTGACCCTTCAATCCCGTGTATTGGCTTTTTAAATCCCCGACTATCACCAATGAAAGGGATTGAACATTACTTTCCCCGTGGAATCCAGATGTTGGGATGCTGAATTGATTATGATCACCACGGGGTGACTCACCCCAGAAATCGTACGTGGCTTAGTTCACCCCAGTTAATCCGGGTAAGTAGGGGCAATGTCCACTCATAATTGGGGTTAAACCCACTTGAGCAAAGTTCAAAATCCCTCTGTCATTCCATTATACTGGTTGGTTTATAGGGATTACCCTATTGGATGATTATATATGATTCTAATCCCCAATATATTGGGTAGTATAATCCCCGAACTAATCATCAACCAACAGGGGTTTCTCACTTAGGCCTGGGTGAGCCCGCAAGCAGTTTCACAGCAAACTGTTGCGTGACGAGTCTCCGAAAAGTACGTGACGATTTCCTGAGTGGAGGAGGGGGGTGCCCTTCGGGAATCTCAAATGACAATGAGAAATCCTCTAGAATGTAGTAAACCCTATAGTAGACCTACCATTTGGGGATGGTTAGAATCCCACCCATAGAAATGGTGATGACTCGAGGATGTTTCTTTTGTTGTTTTTCCCCTCTCGATGGAAATCTTAATGGAACATGACCCATTTATATAGATGAAACACTGAGAAAATCCACTGTAAATGGACAATCCTGTACAGGTATGTGCAGGCGGAACACTTGATGGGAACATGATCCACGAATGCTGCGTCTTCCAGCCGCGTTTGATGAAACTGGATGATATCTGCAAGATGGGGGGCTAGTTCTCCCAAAGCCGAGGTTGGTCAATCCAGATGTCAGGGCCTAAGCCCAAGATGTGAAGAAATGCTGGAACTCAACATCCCACAACTGTGATTTCTGCCTGACAGATGCTTTGGCTATGACCTGAGAAGCCACCAGAGACTCTGGGAACTGGTGAGAATTTTGTTGAGTGTTTGGGGAAAGATTGAAAAAGACACCGCATACAGTTCCAGGAAATTCCTTTGGGGGTTTCCTAAAATGGGGGTACCCCAAAATGGATGGTTTATAATGGAAAATCCCAATCTAAAATGGATGATTTGGAGGTACCCCTATTTTAGGAAACCTCCATTTGGAACTACCATCTACTTGGATCACTTAGCGAGTCATCTAGCGATGCTCGAAATAGTTCGTCAGCTATTGCTCCATGGTAACCATCCCTGCTTCATTTGTTGGCGAGCAGCAATCAGTCAGCGTCAGACGAGTTTCCCAAAGTTGGGCTACTCTGAAACCACTACCGGAGGGTATGTAGGTTTCCTAGTTTCTTTCTTAAGGATTTGTCTAAGAATAGGACACCACAAATCCCATGGGTTTTTGATGGTTTTTGAATTCAATGTTCCTTAATCTAAATTGATATCATTCAATAGATTATCCCAATCAATGACATTTTCCTATTACGATTTTCCCTCTGAAAACATCTTGAATTTCAATGTTTAAATTTCCTATGGATATGCTGCCCCTTCTCAAGCAGTCAGAACATGCCAATCGTGGATGCTCACTTGGTGTCGTCCGATCGATTTTATTTGATTTTATTTGAGTTGAAGAAGCCGGAAGCCTTGAATCTCACCATTAAAAGGCTTCGCCTGCACAAAGAATGTGTACCCCTCCAAGAAAAGGGGTTTATAGGTGTATTCTTTTTTTCCCTGGCTAAGATTTGTTCGATTTGGGACAGTTTGGGTATGTTTAGGGTATGTAAATACATTCCAAGACATTCAGAGACTACAGAATTTGACCAGAAAATCCCGGCCACACTTCCCCTCCAGGCTCATGTTATGCAAGTTTCCCAGGGAGGGAAGATGGAAGCGACATCGACATCTACCAGCTGCATAGGAATGCCAAAGGTATCCTGCCGGAAAAAAGGTGGAAAGAACATGAAGGCGCGATCTGCATCTTCGACTTGGGAGGTGATATATGGGTAAACTCTAACCACCATGAATGGGTTGATATTGTAACATGTTTGAAAATTATACATATGTATTATATAATCATATAATATATATATATATATACATTATACGTATACAGATATGTATGTACTGCTATTTAAATATATATGAAGAAAACACATGCTATTCATCATCCTCCGCCGGTGACGCATGCTTAGAGGCTGGGAAAAGCTGCATAACTCTGAGGCGCTGAGTTTGAAACTTAGGCAACTGCGACCTAAAGAGCCTTGCGGACTCAAAGGGAGTCCGCCAGAGTTCTTTTCCCATTCCGAGGGTTGTGCTGCTTTAGCCCCAAGGCCCTTTGACACCAGTCAGGAGTTGGTTTGAAACCGGCCATGCAGCCAAGATTTTCAGCAAGTTACCAGTTGTTAGTACATCCCCCCCCGGTGCACTGGTTGCAGAAATCCCCGGTTTTAGATACCTGTCCAATAAAATATATACTTGTTCCATCTTGGTGTATATATATATATATGTATGTATATATATATATATGTATATGTATATATATATATATGTATATATTATATATATTATATTATATATATATTATGTACTATATATTATATTATATATATATATATATTGTATTGTATATATATTATATATATTATATATTATATATATAATTTCTATAATATATATATATATATGTACAATATATATATATTATATTATATTACGTCCAGATCTCTATCAAACAGTATCAAACATATGAAGTCTTAACCAGAGTTTCCCCAGCTATACATGTAATTTCATCTCCAGTTCTCTTGAGAGAGGCTTCCCATGCAGTGAAGTTGTATCTGTGGTCCCGCAATTCGAGAATCAAGCTCCAGGCGCAAAACACATCTCAACTCCGGGCATTTAACCCAAACAAACCCATTTAAGCTATGGAAAATGACATCAAATGACCCATGTATAGATGATTTATGATGATTTACCCATTAAAAAGAGTGATTTTCTATAGCTACGTCCACAGGATAAACTATGGTAAACTTATATACATAATCTTTAGTTTTTTCTATTCGAATGTTGACGTATTGTCGCATGACCAACGACTCTGAAGAAACATTCCAGGGATTTCGCAGATTTCCCACACTTTTCCCAAAGAACAATTCAACTTTTAGAGATTTCTCAGAGATGTTTCTTCGGCCTTGACCAAGATCAGAATTCCAATGGCGTCCCAGAAGGAACGGAAATTCCCGGTCGGGCTGAGTACGATGCCTTAGAAGCACAGAAATGTTAATGCCCCAGTGTAGGAAAATGGAGTTTTTCATGGGAAAATCTGCATCAAAAATGGAGATCTTAGCGAAATCATGGGAACATCCATGAAAATATCTAGGTAAAATGAAGGTTTCAATGATGTCAATGGAAAATCATCAGAACCAAACCGGGAAAGTAATATATTTCAAATGTATGCAAATGTACCCTTCGGTGTCCTGAAACATGACGGAGGCTGGGAAAATCATCGAACGAAATGGGGGATCTCCAGAAAGCCATGTTTGATTACCAGAGGGTCGCAATCCTCGAAAAAAACAAAAAGTGATGTTTCTAGGCATGTTTCTACTGTTTTAGAATTGGACGAAAAACTGCTCTATTATTTTTGGGGATTGCTAGATTCTGAAAAGTGTTCTTAAATGTTCTTAATATGATCTCATTGTATTTTACTCCAACATACTCCAACTATTTTACTATCGCTGCACATGTTTGAGAGTACTTTGTGCACGCAAATAATCCGAATGCTGGGCACATATTTCTTGAGCCACTGCCAAGTGATGGTGCAAATGATTTCAACAACACCGAAGAATGTGCAAAGCCCGGAGGTGCTTTAAACTTAAAAAAGTTTCAACGCTTCTCTGAAAGCCCAAGATGCGATTGACTTCGAGTCTTCGATACCAAGGCTTGTTCTTCTCCTGTGGTGTCTTGGGAAGTTTGGGAAGCACATCATCCATCGATCATACCCATGGGGCCCCTGGCCGTCCAGCTAGGTTTCAAGAATTTAGATAATCTCACTGAGTAACAGGACAATGACATATGGGGGTTTCCTAGAATGGGGGTACCCCTAAATCATCCATTCTAATAGGTTTTTCAATTATAAACCATCCATTCTGGGGTACCACCATTTTAGGAAACCCCCATATCTATTCTTGGGGGGCTTCATGGATCTTCCATATCTAAATCCCTCTTAGTTCTCACTTTCTGTTCCTGGGTCTTATCCCCATCAGATACATGCTCACAAATTCCTGATTTTGCGGACTTAACCTCCAGTATCGTTGTTTCTTCAAAAACCCAGTCCAAACATGCAAACCCCACTCAGAAACGGATTGCAAAAAAAAACAGACACATCACCTGAAGATTCATACAATGTGAGGCCCCCTAGTTATAAGTTGGTTTATAAACCCCATTAAGTATAGTTATAAGATGTTATAAGTATCATAAACCATATGTTATTGGAGTTATAAACCAACTTTGCTATCTAGGGGGCCTCACATTGTAGCAATGGCGGCATTGGGTTTGCAGCACCGCCTGACACACCCCGAGATCCTGCTGAATGGGTCCAGTAGGCACAGACTGCGACCTCAGACTGAGTTTCTGGGATTCTTTGCAAACTTGCTTTGAACATGGGTGGAAATCCAAAAAAACATTGCAATTGGTGGAGTTTCAAACGGGATGGGGCCCCTGGTCATCCTAGCAGGGTGAACTCAACAAAGGAGCTGAAACTTTCATAATATCTGAATCCCTAATGCCATGAGACAGGCAAACGCCATCTGAATCTAGAGCCATGAGCATCAGCCCCCATTGAGCCAGACCAGACGACTCAAAACCGGCCTAGTCACCAGTAGACTCCAGTAGAAACATAGCCTCTGGTTATGACTAACAGTTCGCCATGGAAAATCCCCGAACTAAGATGAAGGTTTCTAGCGAAAATAATCCAAAATTAGCAATTTTCTATGGATATGTTAGTCATGACCATAGGCTACGTCTCAGATTCTTCGTTTTTTTCATTGTAGTCCCATTACCCTCTGGTAAACAGCCACATAACTATGGAAAATGACCATTTTCAATGGGAAAATCCACTATAAATAGCAATTTTCAATAGCTATGTTAGTTTACCAGAGGGTAAATCACCATAAAATCACCATTGTAATCCCATTCATAGTCCCATATCAAACCATCTCAAACCACCATTCTTCCCGGTGAAATCACAATTGCGATTCCACAATGTGCTGTCCATAGAGCCGCTGTGATGTCCAGATTCCCGACCTTTTCTTTTTAGCTGCTGGACTGCAAAATGTCCATCCCCATGAATAGCTACTCGTATCTGGTAATGGATTGCTAAGGATAATGTGAAGATTAATGGATATACTGTCCATGTACTCTAATCGTAATCTGGTAATTGATTTCACGGAGTTTCAATATTCAATACTTAATGGTAATCAGAACATAACTATGCTATAGATGACCCATGAATATGTGTCTGATTTATCTATTAAAAACTTGTGTTTTCCATAGAAATCTGTTAGGTTAACAGAGGGTAGCACACAGAATCTCAAACCCTCCAAATACAGAAATTCAGTGACAACTTAAGTGGTACCGTATTTCACCTACAGAACTAGTTTTGAGGAATGTCGGCTATGACCCCATTGATTTTTTCGGGGCCTTTTTTGGAGGGGCCCCCTGTATTTGTGTGGAAATACCAGGGTCCCCTCCTCCAAATGTTCCCTCAAACCAACCAGGTGATGTATATTTTGTTTTAAATCATATTGATTGTTACCCCTATGTCTGATATTTAAACCATCACATTCCTATTTCATCATTTCAATTGCGAATCCCCGCGTTTCACAGTGAAATCTTGAATTTTGGCCACCACAATTTCCATGGAAAATCACCATATCACCTGCTCCCCAAGCCCTCGACAAGCAAAGGTGCAAATCTCCCGTGAGCGACACGCGACTCTTCCGTCGGGTCGTGAGGGATTTGCTCTTCTGGAGCCATTCCCTGACAGGGCATGGAGAGGTGGCGACGCAACAAACATGACGCAATGAATCTTCACCGCTTTAAATATGTTTGAGATAATGTGTGGTTCATGAATATGTATCTTGTGTAAACGAGATATTGCAAGATGTAGCTGGTGTATTTTGATCAATATAACATGAACCGTATCAAGAATGTAACCATATAACATTCGCTATGTCTAGCTCATATAGATCCATACAGTCATAGCTTGGCCACTAAAATAGACTCAGTCGTGCCATGGACGGCAGGCGCAGGCCGGGATGGTGTAAAAGTTCACCTGGTAGTACTAAGTTCTGCTAGTTCTGGATGTGAATGACCCCCCAAAAGGTTTATAAACCCCATTAAGTATAGTTATAAGTATCATAAACCATAGTTATTGGAGTTATAAACCAACTTAGCTATCTAGGGGGCCTCACATTGTAGGCTTTAACCATCTTCAACCCAAAAAAAAACATGTCAAATCATCGGAATACCGTGCGATTTCATCAAACATCATAAAACCACCCTTCGCTCCCCAACCGGGTCTGAAAAATGGGGTTAAAACCAGTCTCCCTTTAGGCCATAATGTGGAAAATGATGGGAATATGATAATGAACCAATGGATTTTGGAAATGTTCAATCTCAACCATCAAGTGTCCAGATTTCAGCGGATCGCTGGCGCCTTCCCTAATCTTACGCGCTGGCTACTTAACGGTTCACTATTTTGAATGTGTAAACTACGAAGTATGTGCTATGTAGTTTATATGAGTGTACCCATCCTTTCTCTTTGGCCATTCTGCTGCTTCAAAATCTCGTGATTCTATGTAATTTTACACTTTGGTGTTTGTTGTTACCTTCAGTTTTGATGGATAGAATCATCACTTTTGGCGGGTATTGGTGAAAGCCTTAGATTGTGAAATCTCCACTTTTTGTCCAGTTTCGTCCCAACGAACTTTGCAATGAACTACTTGGTGACTCGTCCGAGGAATTGTAAGGGGCTTGCCATTTCAGTGGATTCAGTAGGTGAAGTCGGGGCATTGTGCAGCTACAATTCCGGTGTAGCTGTAACCCACTTTCTAGTTGGGGTATTAAAATGTGGTAGCTGTAGATTTACCCCCAAACAGATGCCCAAATACAATTCATCACTATTTTTGGAGGGTTTTACTTTTCTATTTACCCTCTGGTAAACTAACATGACTATGGGAAATCACCATTTTTAAGTTCGGTTTAAATCCTCTATTTCTATGGCCATTTTCTATGTCGCTACGTTTAATATTGGTTTATAAACCCCATTAAGTATAGTTATAAGTATCATAAACCATAGTTATTGGAGTTATAAACCAACTTAGCTATCTAGGGGGCCTCACATTGCAGAGGCTATTTTTGGGAGGGAGGTTTCTATACCTTCGTTGTTTGGAATGATCTCCCTGGCCGAAGTCTCAGTCAGGTGACATCCGCGGCACGAAGATGTGCTCTTCCTGACCAAGGTTCGACTTCTGGCAAGAAAAAATAGTTACAGAATACGAATGGTTAAGATGTAGTTGTTAATATTGGTTCATAATTGCTGATCATATCGGATGATATATATTTATATAATAGATTACAATCGTGGTCAATAATGGTGGTGATACTAGCGATTAGTCTATGATGTGGTTCGGAAACTCTTACATAATAGCTCCCTGGCTTCTCGTTTGATCGGGAATATGGATACCCATGTCTCCTTAGCTCCCAATCATTAGATAGTGATGGTCAATACTGGTCAATAGTGGTTGAGAATGGTGAATAGTATGAATGGTCAAGAATTGTTAGCAATACTATGAATGGTCTTTAATCATTGTGAACCTCTATTAAATGTTATTTACCATGATGCTTGATAAGATTTGATAATGGTCAATGATGGTTCATGATGACTAAACTTCGCTGGTTGAACTGCACCCTGTCAGCCATCAAATTGTCAGCTGGTGACAAGGTGGTACCTCTGGAAGGTGATTGTAGAATCTATGGGAATATTCTGATGAAATACCTATAGTTTGTTGAAGTGGGTTTCATCGAAGGAAGTTTAGAAGTGAAACTTCCGACAATATGGACAGTTGAAAAGCAGAGGTGAGAAGAGCCAAGATGTGAAGAGCTCAGCCATGAAG
>BGPT01000572.1:537443-552530 GCA_003297045.1 Symbiodinium sp. clade C Y103 | reverse complement strand
GATGAGAAAGTCAGAAGAGAAGAGATGCAGGTGCGCGAAAAGGTAGGAAAGTCGCGAAACATTGTGTTTTTCCAATGTTTTGTGGCTCCGGAGGGTCGAGAAGTAGGCTCGCTAAAGCGGCGGGTGCGGAGACNGTCAGTTAGTCAGTTAGTCAGTTAGTCGGTTAGTCAGTTAGTCAGTTAGTCAATTAGTCAGTCAGTCAGTCAGTTAGTCAGTGAGTCAGTTAGTTTGTTCGTTAGTTAGTTTGTTAGTTAGTTAGTCAGTCAGTCAGGCAGTCAGTTAGTCAGTTAGTTAGTTAGGCAGATAGATAGACAGATAGATAGGCCGACGCTCNTCGCTCTGCCATCCATCAGTCACAGCAACGAACCTCTCCTATAGGTTTGCCATTTTTGAAACTTCCGCCACCGCCTTGTGCGGTACTACTGGTAAACCAATAAACAAAAGCTTTGAAACCTTTGGGAGCACCACCTTGCAGTATAGTCATCCCACTTGAAGCTCTATGAAACTATCCATCCAACTGTCCTATAGCACCTGGATTACCATGGGTTTTACTGGAAAAACTGTACACATGTGTCATCGTGCCACTCGTTTGAGCCAATCCCACTTGACAAATGTGTTTTGTGTTGTTGCCGACAGAGAACTTCTGCGCTCACAGGATACGATGACCCGCACCTAGGGGTTTGCCTAGGTCTAGGAGTTCATGGGGCTGGCTTGTCACCCCATTTCTGAGTAGCAGGGTTCCATTATTGCATCACCATTTCCGATCTGCTGCTTCTTTCCATCTTTGGTGGATTTCTCCTATACATTTTCCCCCATCTATATGGTTTTGTCTGCCAACTGGGTACCCCAATTTCAATGGTTTATCATCATTGCTCCATATTTCTCCCATGAAAATTGAAATCTGATGGCGTAGATTCTCCATTCTATGGTTGCCCCAAACCATCTTCCGTTCCAAATGAGCCTGTCGATCCACCGGAAAAAACGCATCGCAACCAAGCAACGGAAAAATCGCTCGATTTCGACAAGCGGGAGGTCCTGCTTCGGTTTTTTTGTGGCTCTTTGGGTGTGTTCCATCTAACCCTGAACCCCACCCCCACCCGCCCCATCCCCCCAAACCTAAGGGTCGGAGCACCCGTAGTACCAAATGCCGTACAGTATATAGAGGGCTTGTAGCTGGACTGAATATATTGACTCATCTCCTATGATGGGCTAATGGCTTAAAACTACTGGTCCCCAGATGGCTCAGATGCCACGGCTTGGTACTCAGTTTATGACCACTTGTTATCCGCAGTGGAACTCTGGCATCTGATGTTTGAGCCGCACCCATACAGTTTCACATCTTATTTGTTGTTCTTTCATCCCCTTCTACTGGTTGGTTGGTAATGTTGATAAGGTTCCGTGAATTCTGAGTCTGGCTGAAGTATTTCATGATTCATCAATCTGTTCTGCGTCGTGATGGCGTCATCATAATTTGCACTGATTCTGACTCTTGTGTTGTCGTATATTGCAATTCATATCCCCTCATATCCCCTCATCCCCATTATTGTTGGTTTAATCCCCATGTTCGAAGGTTTTTAAGACTTTTTATCCCTAAACACCATCAAATTCATGCGCTGAATCACGACGTTTCACCGCAAGATATGTCGAGTCCTCATTTCCACATGCGGAGATGCTCGCGGCTGCGGCGGCAGATCCACTTCTGGGGGGTCCTGTGAATCAGGGATCTGGGCAAATTCCTATAGGTAAAGCCCTTCACCAGTTGTTTTTGTGCTTATAAATGGGGTTGTCATTCCAGAAATGGAAGAATGAGTGACTTTTGACTGGTAAAGGGCCATAATTCTATTGTATAATTCTCTAATGATCTAGTTTTTGAAAACTGAGGGGAACAAACTTTGGGGAACCATCGCGAATTATTTTGGGAACTTTTGGGAATTATAATTACAATAATTTGGAGATCATAAAATCACTACCCAGATAATATGGCTAATTTGTGGTAATAATTCACTCACCTAAAAGACTAGGGCTATTTTTGGAGAGCAACCCATAATAACCATCATTCCAATAAGGTCGCAGTGATGTCGTCATAATTTCCCCTGATTTTTCCCATCTGGGCAGATGATCATACTCAATTTGTGGCCAGGTTTTCATGGCTGCTGCTGAAACCAGAAGGTTTCAAACACAGCAGGTAGCAATCATTGGATGGGTTTTCTTGAGATGGGAAAGAAACAAGTTTTCGACGGTCTCCTATATTTTCCTATGGATGATAGATGCTCCCTTAAACCAATCCTATTGAACCAAGGAACTTGGGGTGTGAACCAGCAAAATTGTAGATGTAAGCCACACAATTTTAGATTTAGCGCCAAAAAACATGTGGAATCTGGATTTTCTGAGATTCCTCTTCACTCGAAAATCCAGAAGATCATTGTGTGAAACTTCTTCCACCCGCTGTAGCTATTTGTATAGGACCGTTTACAAACAACATAGGTTTTACACTGGGCAGGCTTCCTGGACTAGATTGTTGGAACCCCCATTCACTGGTATTAAAAAACAAATCTATATTATAATATATTATAATATTATATATATATATATATATATATATATTATACATATATTCTATCCATATTATATATATACATACATTTGATCATGTAATATATATATATATATATATTTAACTATAGTGTATTTATATATATATATATAACTATAGTGTATTTATATATAACATAGTTGTCCATATAATTCCATATGTCACTTTACCCTCAGGCTGAAAGTCTCTTAAAAGGATCCTCCCAGCTTTGTCTACCCAATCCCAAACAATGCGTCCCCTTCCCGTGACATCCTGTCCTCATGTGTCCTCCATTAATCTTCTTTGGTAGATATGTATCTAAACATCTGTAACCCTCTGGCTATTTAACATAGCTATGAAAGCCATGACCCATTCATAGATGATTAAAAAAAAATGATGTACTGAAGTGAAAACAGATAATTTTCCACACCTAGGTTAAATTACCAGAGGGTATACACATTTAAATATGACAACCGTTTTTTGCGCTGGGTATGGCTGGGTGCACAAGTGCGTTCACGCCTCACCTGTGGGTTTGTATCACCAGTTTAGAAGAGAAAAAATGCAAGTCCGTCCACCTCTTACTTGCGGGTTTCTATCGCTATTTTCGTCAATCAGAAATATATATAACGGTCGGGCCATCCCCATATTTTCATACTTAAACTCCTCCATCATCCTCCATCTATTGGTATTAACCCCCCCCTATAAGATCATTTTCCCTGAAACCTCAACCAATCCCTAGAAATGGCCAGATACGGTTTGCCCATGTTTGCCCTTTTACATCACAGATGAATCTCATTGAATCTCCGTCACCAGGAGCTTCTGCTCCAAATTCCTGAAAATCCAATCTAAAAAGTTGGGTCATCTGGGGATGATTCCCTATACATAAACCGTAATCTTGGGATATCTTGGGTGTGCAGTGGGAGTGTCTGGAAGTAAGCGTTCCACAATGTCAAACTCAAGCCCATTTTTTGTCACGGTTCAATCTCCCCGCCATCTCCCGTATTGGATCCCCAATTCAAATGCTTCTTGGTCTGATACTGAACGAAAAATGGATACATTGGTCCCAAGATGCTTTAATGGTTTGCCCGTACACCCATTGATACAGGTATATACATGGCATGCTTGAATCCCCACATTGCTTGATGGCTGAAATTGGTTATCGTTCCTCTGGCTTGACCAAGTGATTGATGATTATATAACAATGAATGATTCTGATGGTTCTTCTCACCAAATTGCACGCTCAAGAAAATCAACCGGATTGCCATACATATACATATAATTACATACATACATATCTTTATCTTTGTACTTGCACAGCCAGAAAATCCAAAAAACTTTGAACTGAAAGAGATTTTGGGAAGATGAAGATGATTCATATTTTGATTCATATTTTCCTCTTGGTCCTAGCCATGTTGGAACCATGTGAAATCATGTGCAATCCCATCAATTTAAATCACAAACCAGGGAACGAAGTTCCTGCGTTCCTAATGATCAGCCATTGAACGGCTTGAACGGCTTTTCCGTGTCCAAAATCGATGCTTAGTAACCCTGCTTAGTTCTTTATGATCCACATGGTTTCCAAAAATGGATTCCCCGTATTGTTACCATGCGGATCTCCCAGACTCTCCACAATCCGAGGCTACCCAGGGCTCCTCCAAACTGTTGCTCTTGGACTTGGCCATTTCCGTGCCGCTGCCGTGCAGCGGAGTGTTCCGCGAGGCGGCCAGGGCTGAAGCATGGCTGGCCCTGAGTTGGCGAGTTCACCAAAGATACAAACAAAAACCCAATCATAGACCATCCCATTCTTATCCATTGTTACCCTCCAGTAAACTAACATAGCTATTGAAAATGGCCATTTATAGTGGACTTTCCCATTAAAAATTGTGATTTCCCATAGCGAACTGTTAGTTTACCAGAGGGTATCCATTCTTATCCATTCTTATCCATTCTTATCCATTCTTATCATTGTTAGAATATGTTGGAATGATTCATTGAGATATTCCTTGACTCCTGGGGCCCCCAAAGTCAATCCATTCAGATCTCAAAACACAACGGCATTGGGATCCAAACCACCTCACGTGAGGATCAAAAACCTCACAGGCACCCTCCGGTGTCATCAAACCTGGCTGGAAAATCAGCCATTTGTAGATGATGTTCCCAGCTGTAAACCTCCATCTAATTCATCGAAATATGGGGGATTTCCAATTGCCATGTTTGATTGCCATAGGGTAATCATATGTTTCACAAAGCTTGGGAATCCAAAAAGCTTCCAAGCCATATTGGAGGATACTGAGCTTCATTCTTTCTCAGGGATATGACAAAATACAGTAATAATCATACCAGTAGAACAAATAAGGTGACCGATGTTTCTCATTACCCTGGCAGGAATCCCCCTTTCCTAACACCACCTGCCGCTGGAAATCCAACCTTGATGCTAGATCTTCGTATCAAACCTTGGGATTTTCCATTGCCAGCCTCGTACCGAGGGTTCTTTTTACCACCCAGTTTATAGGAGGCTTCCACTACCGAGCAGTGAAAAAAAAAACATGGCACTCTTCACTCTGCGGCTTCGGATCCCACCACATGCCACTTGTAGGCCAAAATGATCATCACAAATCCCAAGAAGTTGGTGGTTCGAACGCCTTATTTTGGGCACCAAAGACACCACGCAATTCTTGTGGGTAAATATATACATGTAATAAATGTATGTATGGTTTGTAGTCAAAATCTTGGGTCCCGACAGCGGTCATGAATCTTATTCTCACCGGGGCCCCTATCATGAGGCTGCTCGCTTGTCCCTTCACCGTGTCCAAGTGACGCCAATCTGTCCGAGACCATCAATCGACTGCTCTCCGACTGGCGCGCGCTCTCATCGGCCCCATCCACCGTTCGCCGAGAGCCTGAAATCAAGGCGTGGTGGCTCACGGCAGTGGATGTAAGTGGGGTCATAACATGTCCTAAAATGGGGGTACCCAAAAATGGATGGTTTATAATGGAAAATCCTATTAAAATGGATGATTTGGGGGTACCCCTATTTTAGGAAACCTCCATATAACATCTATATACATCTTATATCCCACTTGTTGTCTGAAAATAGGGTACTCCCAATGCCAATGGATTATCCACATGTTCCCTTTTGAAATAGCTATTTGTGGGTATACTCTCAGACAAACCCTTCTAGAGCCAAATTGAAGTCCGAGATGGGGTAAGCAAACGAAATCGCTAACTTGGTCTCCAACTCAAATAACTGTGGTTTATGGTAGACATATCAACTAGTTAATGAGGTTTATATGGGTTTATAAACCAAAACCAATTTATAACTGGGGGGCGGCCGGGGGCCACCTTGAACCTACTACAAGGTGGTGCCCCCTGTCTAAAATGGTGGATTTAGCCAACAAAAATGACGATTCAACGCGGAAAAATGGAGGTGGCTAAGTTGGTTTACTTCAGTAGGTTGACAATTGGCTTTATGGTATAGACATGTTTAACTAGGTACTGCGGTACATGACTGGGGAGCCAGACATTTGGGCTATACAATATCCCTCATCTCCATGAAATATACCCATGAATATTCCTATATATTCCTATTACGTGTGTTCTATACAATCACCATGAGTACCTCCCATTGCATCCCCAAGTACAACTAAGCACCCGTCATGTTGCAAACCCCGTATGTTTACTATTTTGCTTTACCAGCTCGGACTCACTCCAGGGATGCAGTTTTGCTGGCCTGAACTGTGCGCAAAAAGAAGGGATCAAATAGCACGATGCGATTCTTGTAGATTTTCTGGCTGTGAACTGTGACTGACACCAATTCGATGCAGGGGATAACGAATGAACAATGGTGGAAAATAGATTGAGTCATTTTGAGATGGTTACCTATACATAAACCATAGTCTATGGTGACGTCTCAGCAACGTTGAAAAGCAACGCAGCCATGCAATGTGGCAAATCCAATAACAAACGATCCCATTCAGCAACCATTTCTGGGTCATGTTACATCATTCCAGTGAATCAGGGGGCAAAAACCAAGTTCATAAACATCAAAACCTTGAGGGTATGGTGACTGATTATGGCATGGTGTAAATCCCACATTCATTATTGTCATTTATCATTCATCTATAATCATAGTATATGGGTTTGCCTGCAAATAGTGTACCTCTGAATCCACTCGTAAATCCTCATTATCCCCATTACATGTCTAATCCATTGGGGGGTATACTCCATTTTCAGACAAGCCCATATTTCATAGTATTTCATATACTATCATCAGTCATTATTCTTGGGTTTACCCTCTGGTAATTTAACATAACTATTGAAAATGGCTATCTATAGCGGATTTTCCCATTAAAACTGGTGATTTTCCATAGCTATGTTAGTTTACTAGAGGGTAGATTAGGGTTAGCACATCAACAAAACTTCTCCGTGCAACCCCCGGTGACGCCTGCATGGCTCAGGCTCAACTGACCTTGCGCCGAAGTGATCGACGAGGCGCCCTGGAGGTTTCTGCCTGCGACTGCCACAGTTTGGCCCTGGATGAAATGGAGAAACTCCATGGAATACCCTCTGGTGAACTAACATAGCTATGGAAAATCACCATCTTTGATAGGAAAATCACCATAACTCATCTATAAATGAGCCATTTTCCATGGCTATGTTAGTTTACCAGAGGGTATATGTCACGAAATGTTACGAATCTGTTTTAAAGATATGTCTTTGATGTAAAGTTTTTATATCTTACCACTTGATCTTGTATTTCTTTAAAATTGTTGAAACAGTAGTTAGATGTTTTTGATCTTTTGCCGCGTTTCTAGTTGTTCTTTTCCCTCATAGGAACCAGCAAATAGGCCTTTGTTGAATATAGACTGGCATCAATGTGGAAACACTTGACGATGAATGGAGATTCAACCAACTCCAGCTGACACCCCAGTAGTAGATGGTTAAGCTCTCTTGTCAGTGCTTCTTGGTGGTTAGCAAGCCTCTACGCTTGGAAAAACCCACATCTCGGGGAGTCACCGGACCCATGGGCGGGTTTTGAACCTCCATGAAGTCATGTCCTCTGATGTCCATTGAGTGGTTCGGGGTCGTATAAAATTGGGCCGGGAGGCTTCCTGATTCTTTGGTCGATTTTCGTCAGGCAGTGGGAACAGGAGAACTGTATATAGAATTACACATTATATAGATATCACCACCCGGAAAAATATGGGGTTTCACCACCAAACATGGGCTCAATGGGGGGATAGGGGTACAGCAAAAACTTGAGTTCGCCCAATACAAGATGGACAGTAACATCTCCTCAAGTCAAGCCATGTCAAGTCCCAAAAAATCCGAATAGGATGGGACATGATGGGACATATTCCCAAAAAAAACACAAAAAAAGGGGCTGGGACCCCCAGTGTTGTGGATTCCATCCCACCAAAACTCATTGGTGACTAGATCATACCAGATCCACACATGGATCTCCGACTGATCATTTCTGATTTGTTTGTTTCAACCAAAAAATGCATCAACTTACTGGTGCTGAACGTAGGGAATGGGGGTTGCTGACCTATAATAACCATTTTCATAATCATCCCAGCAACCCCCATTCCCTACGTTCAGCACCAGTAAGTCAATGAGGATGAAAATCATTGACACCACCAACAAAAAAAGTGGCAGCGGCACCTCCGCATTGTTGAATGTCTGCCTTATAGCCTCGGATTTCTTCAACGTTCAAGATGGGTCAAGCCTGACACACGCCTCTGTAGGTCTCATCTGCTGATGTGATGTCAATGGCCATTTCAGGTACCGATTTATTGGAGGTAGCATACATAAAGCCTATGTAAGGGCTATGTAAGGGGGATAGACTCCCAAAAAAAGACTTTATATGGTACAGTACCTTTATCCTAAGGTCCTGAATTTCCTATTGATTACATGTTTATATATGTCTGTACTGGTACATGGCAACCTTCAGAGGAGTAGATGGCAATGGGCCGATTTTTAGAATATATACCGCTGTTGGTGGACAATATATTCCACGCTATATCACATTCATCCATGTATCTAATCTAACCTGATCTAATCTAGTCGAACCCATTCTGGTATGGTTTAACTATCTATCTTTCAAATCAATCGATCAAATAAATCAACTGATAGATAGATACGTAGAGACACATTTCTGGAAATGCGTGCATAGTTTTTTGAATGATAAACCGTCCCCAGAAATAGGTCGTAAATGGCCACTATTTAATTTAATGGTAACTTTATATCATAGCTTTGTGACATTCATCTGGAAAACCCCAAGGACAAACGGTTGGTCCAGAAATGGGTACACCCAAATCCACCCCATTCCATCCACTGGATGATAGTTTCGAAGTGCAACTTTCATTGGTTAATGGGAAAATTTGACCAGGAAACCTCTATATTTGATGGGAAAAATCCCATGGGTTTCCGGTTACAATTTTCCCATTAACCAATCCAATGAAACTTCGGGAAATATTCCGAGTTCACCCACACTCTGACCATATTTGTGCCCTTCACTCTGTGATTTTGGCAAATGATTGCGTCCTTGGACCTACCAGGGCAGAATTCTGCTGCTAGAAATTCGTCGATAATACATCGTATCTGTGGCCATGGATTTCACATCACTTGATCTCACTAGACTAGGGAAAAAAAACATATACCTAGACTAAAAAAACAACCATATACACACGATATATTGTGTCATGTATTTTGACTTATCGCTCTATTCTGCACTTCCTGATCAATTCCACCATTGTTGCGTAAAAGTTCCAGTTTTACTGATTGAATCAAACATGTTTGTTGCTCGAGTAAATTTATTGAAATGGAGGTTTCTTAAATTGGGGGTACCCCAAATAATCCAAGTCATTAGACCATGACTTAGTATTGAAACAATCATGGTGACTTCAGGATCCCCGATGTAAGAACCCCCCAAATCTTGCTTCAAAACTCCCATAAAAATCCCATGGATCCTCCTGTTCCAAGGGACGTTCCCCGAGTTTTCGATGCAGCTCCCAAAAAGTGTCACCGGCCTCTTCAAAGGCTTCTGCGCGGAGAGTTGGGCTCAAAAAAAGGTGGGGCGCCCGTAAACGAAATCGCGAAGTTGGTTTGCAATAAATATGATAGAACTCTGATATAAACTATGGCAACATTTGGCTAAGTTGGTAAACATAATTATTGTTAACATAACTCATATTTCACTGTTGGGGTTAACGGTAGATTTTCGTGACCCGTTTTTGTATTCACCAGTTCGGGGCTCCACTTTGCACTAATCATTGAATGCTGAGGCAATCAGCTGTGCCTTCCAACGTCGTACTCCTATGGTGTCTCCTCATGGTGATCATAGCTTCACGAGTTATGGTTCCCATCACATCCAAAGCGTTCCAAAATGTTCCAAACCTATTAACGTGGGAGTCCTGGGCTCATTCAGAGGGTATCTGCTGATGAAAAACCGATGATCCTCACACAAGTTTTGCCTTGGTTGAAGGAAATCTTCTGCTTCTTTGCTAACCTGTCGACACAACTATGCTAACCCTAAAAAACATCAAAACATCTACAAAGAAATCAACTCTCGGCTCATTTTCAGCGGGGTTATATTACAACAAGATGTCTCGTTTTTGACTGTGTCGGATCACTTCACCTGTCGCAATCAGAGCTTCCAACTGTCCCACCGATATCTCATTGACAGACCTAGAATCCAGGATAAAACCTCAAAAAACTGATCAACTAGCATCAACTTATATAGAATTCATCAATTTCAACATTCATGCTCCAAGTCATGCTTCAAACAGAATGAAAATCATGGTCGCAGGGGTTCTGAAATCAGATCTGCGGTCCAAACAAGTTCCGTCCAGCTGAAAATGGGGGTTTCCTAGCATGGGGATACCCTTCAAATATCTCAAAATCATCCATTTATAGTCGGAAAATTCCATAAACCCATCCAGCTATTACCCCCATGGCAAGCCGGAAATCCTTTCCAGCATCGGGGCCCCCACCATGACCTGGTCGGGGTTCTTCACGCTCCGGTGTGAATCCTTGGAAAGGCCCTCTTCCTAGTGACTGGAAACCATGAGTATGATGATCATTGGTTGATAAAAGTGATTCATGGTTCATGAAATTACCATCCTAGTTCTCCTTTTTTTGGGTGTATTAATTAGCCATCTGACTTATGCAAAATCACCAAAAACCTGAGTTTTTCGATGTGATTCTAGTTGAAAGCCGATTCAGCTAATCATGGGGTATCACCTTATATCTTATATGGGTCCAAATCAAGATATGACCCACATGTGATTTGGTAGGAAACTCCACCTAAATAGGAGTCAACAATTGGGTGCCCAAACATTAAAAAAAAATGGGATAGTTACCCCTAATTAGTAACCAATCATTTCCAGGGACGTTGCAGACAGGTCCAAAAGAAAATTACCCATGTCTGTATGCACCGTTGTCAGACAAAGCCACCGGCTCTGGATTTATGATTGTTTATGTCTTTTGTTGTTGACATAGATTCAAACCTCTCCTGGAAGGAAAAACAGATTGCTTCCAACACTTGATCCCGTGACACTAGAAGTACTAGTTAACCATGGAAAACCCAATCATGAACCATCGCATGAACCAACCATTTGGGAGTCATTTGACGTCATCCAAAACAGGGGCAAAAACCCAAGTTCATAAACCTCAAACTCGGGGATGATGATCATGATTGGGTTTACATGGCTTTAGATGGGTTTACCACATTGCATCGGCACAAGTATCAGGTACAAACACCTGGCTTAATGGAGTTCGATGGAGTTCATTGATGGCCAGCTACTGGAATGCTCCCGATATCTCCCGCAGCAAGTGGCGGGCGGACCCTTCTCAACCAACCAATAACCAGGTACCCTCCGGTAATCAAACGTGGCAAGCTGCGAAATCCCCGAACTAAATGGAGGTTTCTAGCTGGGAATCTGGGAACATCCCCTATAAATATCTATAAATGGTGGATTTTCCATTGTCAGGTTTGATTACCAGGGTATACACCGCACAGCTGTAGAAAGAACCAGTTGCTCCCAGTACTGACTCACAATACTCGCCAGTATCCCAGGTACAAGGGGGTGGGCCCCCGCAGTCAAAAGTTGGTTTATAAACCCCATGAACTAATATATCTACCATACGCCTGAGTTAACCTATAAACCAACTTCGCTCAGTATGGGGCACTAGGTAGCTCCACAACCCCATCAAGTGAGCAGCATGCATAACACATCCAGTATGCATACTGTAGCTTTAGTAACCCTTAGAAAAATTATATAATGCCATGTATCATTGTATTTTAGTAGGATTGTAGTGTAAACATCTGATTAAAGCAATAAATTTGGTGATTTTCCGTACAGATAACTGGGCATTCTTTCATGTGCTGAAACACGCCAAATCGAACCAATGCCCGGGTCCATCGGAAAACTGTCTGTTCGTAAGCGACGTGACACTCACTCGTTGTGTCACTAAGGAGACAGAACACCTAATTATCCTTCAGATCTTTGATAGTTAGCCATTTCAAAGTTTGAGATTTTGCACATGGACTAGTCTCCGTTGTGTACAAATGATGTATGGCTTATATTGGCTTATGCCTTTTTTCTATGAGTTCTATGAGCTATGAATTCTTAGATATTTTTTATCCCACTTATTGTACATGCAGTAGGCACCAATACACCGATACAGTAAGAGCCCATTGTATAATTGACAGTAAATATGTATAAAATTGTATAGATATATACCTACTATAAACCATACTGTACCCTCCAAAAAAGTAACAGAGCTATTTAAATGGACCATTCAGTTCCACGATTTACCTATCAATGGTCCGTGATTTTCCAATGCTATGGCGATGTTTAACAAAGGGTAGGCGCTCGGACCATCCGACTCTGCACCCAGGATCTGTTGATTGCTGTTTCCTCAGAATGGAGGAACGGGCCGGAGAGGACGCGGAAGCGAGACGATTGATGCCTCGGCGCTACGAGGTGTTGAGTCATGTGGGCGGCGAATCTGATACGAGAAATGACATCTAATAAATTCTGATCACATTTCTGTGAAATGACATGGTAACATCTACCATGACGTCTACCAGGTCATTTCATATTCATCTGTTCTAGCCCGAGAAATCACATTTGAATTGACATAGTTGATTATATGGAAATATGGCATTTTATCTGGTAAATGTTGTGGTAAATGATATGGTGTGTGGTATATATATATATATATATATAGATGGTAAAATTCGTAAAGTATGCGGTAAATGATATGGTATTTGATATGTTTGAAGGTTAGTTTAGTATTTATTTAGGGATACAATGTATGCGTAGGAAAAACATTTAGATATGAACATATATATATATAATGAGATACATATGTATATATATACATACATATGTATATATATATACAAACATATGTATATATATACATACATATATATATATATACACCAATAAGCGTATATATAGATATGTATCTAATTATATATATATGTAGATAGACATATAATGACATATGTAAATATATATGTATATATGGGAATATATTCATGTAAATACACGCGAATTTATGTGTATATATATATACACATGTATTTATGTATGTATATATACATGTAACATATGCATGTTGATAGGTGTGCACGTCGTTGTATATGTATATTTGTATCTATGCCATATGCATGTAGAGTAGCGATGAGTAGGGTACTTGCAAGTGCGCAAGCTTGGGTGTATATCAAGAAAAACAGGAGGGGGGGATCGGAGGTGAGGGAGCACTTCCTTCCTTCCTTCCTTCCTTCCTTCCTTCCTTCCTTCCTTCCTTCCTCCCTCTGTCCAGGAACATTTATTTTTTTGATCCTAATATTTTTTTTGTTGTTGATCTAGATGCCATAGGAAATGGCGTGTTATATTCGAAAATGATATGTGATATATGATACGGCAAATGGACTGGCACCTGATATCATCAATGATATTGCAAATGATGTATGCGATACATATGATATGGTAATTTATATCGCGTATGATATGGTATATTGTAGTGTAGATGACATGATAAAGGATATGGTATATTTATGGTACATGATATGATATGCAATGATATGGCATGTTGTGTGATATGACATGATACGGATGTCACGTGGTATTCTCTGTACAGTACAATATCATACAATATCCTATCTCCTCGACAATTCAGATGAGCATAGGATGTGGTACAGAAATTCTCAGGAGGCACAATTTCTTTCCAATGGATTGGTTCTTTCTGGAGGCGGCTCGCCGTATGTACACATTGATTCTTTCCAAACTGGTTGCGTCGGAATCCCTCAACAAATGCTGGTTCATCCCCAATACCGGCTTCATCTTCTGAACTTGGATTTGCTGAGGAATCCAAAAGAAAAAAATGCCCTGTTCAATTCCCCTGTTGTAATTAGTGGATTTCCCAGTAAGAAAATCAACAATATCATCGACACAGCAAATCAAATGAGTCCTTCCCCATTTCGGGGAATTTCCCAGGCATCCACGTTTGATGACACCGGATGGTCATCCCATTCACAACCAGTGTAATCACCATTAAAATAACCATTAATAGGGCTTACATATATATATATATATTCCAATCATATTCCGACAGTATTCCCAGGCAGCCACGTTTGATAAGATTCAAAGATGACATTCCCATAAACATTGCCATTTAGTGCTTGGATTCCTTTTAGATTTCACTAAAATCACCATTTTTCATAGGTATATAAATGACACCAGAATCACCATTGATCACCATTAATCACCATTATTACTCATAAGTCACCATTATTAACCATTATATTATATATATATATATACATATTCCTATGATATTCCCTTTGTTCTCTCATTCTCTTCCCGTGGCCCAGCGGCTGTTTACCGACGTCACTTTCATGGGTTGCTCGGGCGAATGCTGTCGCGCCAAAGGGGCCGGCATGGTCGGCGCGCGGACCTGACAGAACTGGTTCTCCGAAAAATGGTCTCAACCAACAAGACACTGGGGATTTTACCCTCTGGTACACGAACATAGCTATTGAAAATGGCTATTTATCAAAGGAAGTTGGGAAGCAATCTTCCGAGTTACGGACAAATAGAATTGTGAGACTTTCACCACAATAACACTTCACCACAATAACACTTCACCACAATAACACTTCACCACAATAACACTTCACCACAATAACACTTCACCAAAATAACACTACACCACATTAACACTTCACCACAATAACACTTCACCACATTAACACTTCACCACAATAACACTTCACCACAATAAGACTTCACCACAATAAGACTTCACCACATTAACACTTCACCACAATAACACTTCACCACAATAAGACTTCACCACAATAACACTTCACCACAATAACACTTCACCACAATAACACCTCACCACAATAACACTTCACCACAATAACACTACACCACATTAACACTTCACCACAATAACACTTCACCACATTAACACTTCACCACAATAACACTTCA
>BGPT01000572.1:465914-510691 GCA_003297045.1 Symbiodinium sp. clade C Y103 | reverse complement strand
AGCCAACAACTACAGCAGCAACAACCCGCCGGGCCAAAGCTGCAAACTGCTGCGCGTTTGCAAGTCATGCGGCTGCGGCGCCGTTTCTGGCGCCAGAAACCATCTATATTCTGGCCTCTTGATTTGGGGCCCTCATAGTATATACATATATATGTATATATATATATATACATATCCTCTTATATCCTAATCAAACATACCCTTCTTATCGTTTTGGCCCTCCTGGCCTGGGAAGTCCGTTAAGACTTGGCAGCGCCCCCCCCAGAGACTGGAGCCAGAGCCCGGCAATTTATTCCATGAGTGACTGGATATACCAATAAATATAATGTGTCTATGTATATATATATATATAGAGAGAGAGAGTGATAAATATATAGAAATATATATATATATGTGTATACATAATGATAATGATATAGTGATATTTTTTCTGGTACAATACAGAACATGATACAACATATCATGATATGTAAGTGGATAGTTGACATACATATATATTCAAAAAAACAGTAAATGGATATATGATATATACAATGATTTAATATGATATATAATAGCATGATGTAGCGTGTATGTAGTCAAATAGTCTGGTAAACCCAATACCATAAGCCATGGCATTAACCAAGCATTTGGGCATCATAATAAACATCATCCCAGTCGTAGGGGTATACCTAATTTCATAAACCCCTATTGGCTTATGATTGGGTGTACCACATTATGCACAAAAGAATATGATGCATATATATATATATATACGCATTAGAAAAAAAAGAAAAAAACATGTGTTACTCATTTGTAGACATATATATATATATACATATGCGCAAAGAATCATAAAGATATACAAAATACACAGTATCTATATATATATATACGTCATTCATTGATGTGCTGTATTACGCGTACATCGAATGTGTGTAACATTGTCATTGATACACTTGAAGTGAGCATAGCCTCATTTCACTGGATCGCAAAGCCGTTGAGCGTCCGCTCAACGGACGTCACCTTCGCTTCACCACAGGAAACCATGGCTTCTACCCCGAATAAGAAGTGGTTTCCTGCAGATGTCCCTATTTTCGGACTCTTGGAGAAAGGGAACGTTCAATCAGAAGAATATGGAGTATGATAAACTTACAAGAGGCCATGCCATTTAGCATCGACATTCAGCATGTGTAAATATATTATTTTAGTTAGTTATAATATATATATATATGCATGTTTAGGTATAATATATATATATATACAAGTACATATATATATATATGTATAATCATAAACATATATAAATATATACTTACATATATATATATATATACACTTATATGTATACTTATACATATATATATATATACACTTGCAGGTATAGAAATTATACACATGTGGATCCTTGCAATATGTCTTTCCCTCGAAGCAACTTTGTCCTCACCGCCTGACCATGGGTTTTTGCAATGGAACAAATTGGTAAAGCCAGTCTTGGATAGCTGCTAAGGTTTGACCATTCCCATGAAAATCAGCAGAAAAGATTCACTGTCATTGTCGAGTCGGTTTACCGGTTTACCTATATATTTACCCATTCTTTCTCAGTAAATCCCAAAGGTGTCCTGACAAAACCGCATGTTTGATGGTTAAATCCCTGCCCATCCAGTAGGCCAGAAAAATCTTCCATGAAATTCGTGCCGTGGTTTTGGTTCCCATGAAATATCTCGGTGCCATGGTCAAAACACGGTATAGCTGGTATGGTCATATATCTCCATCGAAGATTCTATAACTATAAATATATTAAATCACTACATTAAATGAAATCACTAGAAATATACTACAATAACTATAATATATACTATATATATAGATACAAATATCACTACAAAAATGGATTGATGGCCTCTCCCCCCAAGCTGGGTGCACAGATGGCATCTCCTCCTGTGGCTCCTTCTTGACGTCCTGGGCGGCCCGTTGGGAATCAAACATGGCAACGGAAAAACCAGCATTCATAGGCATTTATAGAAGATGTTCTCATTAAAAAAATCTCCATGAATATATATGGGATGTTCCAAAAAAAACCTCCATTTATAGATGATGTTCCTTTTGAAATTGGAGGTGATTTCCTGCCGTGTTTGATTACCGGAGGTTACAATCCAAAGTCAAATGCGGGTCTATTTCACGCTTGCATTTGTGGGTGAACAGAAATTGGTGAAACAAGAGGACATTCACCCACCGACGAAAAATGACACATTGGTGAACAGCCAGTGGGTAAGTCAATATCTATCTAGGGTGTTGAATCATACCATTTTTGTGCTTGTCAACTTTTCCGTAGTCATTGCCATCTCTCCGGGTTGGAAAGTAAAGAGTTAAGCCGCCTTGACAGGACAATATTGGGATGTCACCGACACAAGGGACACAGTCACGGAGCTAGCAGGGATCCAACCGTTAGGTGCTTCCAAACAGCATGTAAGCTATATGTAAGAGCCAAATATCTAAGGATAGATATGGTAGCTGGCAGCTGGCCAATGTTGTCCACCTTGGAGTAGCCACACTTGGATACTTCATGCTTGAAACCATTCAAAACTCTTTGATCCTTTGGCCCTTGAATGTGGCCCATACCCATGCAAACACCAATTCTGTAACCGCCCGAAATTGGATGCTTTGGACGGCAAACTCCTAGTTTCATGTCAGATATTCCCTTTCAAATCAACCCATCAACCATTTTCATAGGATGTTCATTCGATTTTCAGGATCCTCCGCCCTTGCCAGACCTTGGCTTCAGTGAGGCAAATGCCTCCACTCGGCTCTTCCTCTGCCTGCACCTTTCCATTCATCAATTCAGGGGAAGTCTCCGGCGCTACCAGCCGAAAGAATCCCATACACATGCATAGACATGTTGTGGATGATATAATATATATATATATTATAATATATGACATAATATATTATAACATATATTATAAAATATAATATAATATAATATGATATGATATAATATAATATAATATAATATAATATAATACACTAATATATAGTATAATATAATACAATATAATATAATATAATAAAATATAATACAATATAATATAATATATAATATAATATAATATATAATATAATATATAATATAATATATAATATAATATATAATATAATATATAATATAATAAATAATATAATATATAATATAAAATATAATATAAAATATAATATAAAATATAATATATAATATAATATATAATATAATATATAATATAATATATAATATATAATATATAATATAATATATAATATAATATATCATACAATATATAATATAATATATAATATAATATATAATATATAATATATAATATATAATATATAATATATAATATAATATATAATATATAATATATAATATATAATATATAATATATAATATAATATATAATATGTAATAATATGTAATATATATTATATAATAAATATATAATATAATATATAATATAATATAATATATCATACAATAAATAATAATATATATAATATAATATAATATATCATACAATATATAATATAATATATAATATAATATATAATATAATATATAATATAATATATAATATATAATATATAATAAAATATATAATCAAATATATAATAAAATATATAATAAAATATATAATAAAATATATAATATAGTATAACATGATATAATGTAATATAATATATAGTATATAATATATAGTATATAATATATAGTGTATAATATAATGTATATTTATATATATATATTATGTAATATAAGATATACAGTATATTACATAATATATGCAATATATAATATGTAACAGTATAATATATACAATATATATAATATACAATATATAATATGTAACAGTATAATACATACAATATATATATATATACATGATATGATATGAAATGATATGGTATGATATGATATATATGTATATATACATACATACATATGGTGTGATATATATATATACATACATATATACACATGATATGATATGAAATGATATGATATGATATGATATGATATATATATATACATACATACATATGGTGTGACATATATATACACATATACATATATACATATATATATATATATATACATATATATATATATATATACATATATATATACATACATATATATACACATATATATATATATATACATATATACACATATATATATATACATATATATATGTATATATACATGATATTATATATACACATATGATATGATACATAAAGGTTTAGTTTGGAATAGATCACGTATTCGGAACACCGCTTTGAAACACACAAATGAAGACAACTGGAAATACCCTGAACACCCCAGTCATGGGCAAACACAGTCCAT
The DNA here is from genome assembly GCA_003297045.1 of Symbiodinium sp. clade C Y103. NCBI lineage: Eukaryota > Dinophyceae > Suessiales > Symbiodiniaceae > Cladocopium > Cladocopium sp. clade C. The sequence goes on along the minus strand of BGPT01000572.1, from coordinate 506,328 downwards.
CTGGAATCTGGAATCTGGACACCGGGGCATAGGTCGAGAACAGAGTAGCAAAATTCTGCCTGAAACTTGGTGTAGTGTGGCCTTTTTACAATACTAAACTATTCGTCCTTTAGCAGATCAAACAATAAGATTCTAAGATACGAAACGCAGACCCAAAAATTAATATAGCTATGGAAAATTGCCCATTTAATTCAATGATTGAACATGGTGATTTTCCATAGATGCCATAGCTATGCGAGTCTACTCGTGGGTAGCATCGGCCTTGGCTTCAGTGAGGCAAATGCCTCCACTCGGCTCTTCCTCGCCCTGGCGATGGAAAAATCCGGAGGTATGGCGACTCGACATCGGATGCCACTGGGACCAGAGGGGTCCATTTGAATAGATATTAAAACCCTGTGTATGATGTATATATGCACTTATACACACCATATTGTATTTAAATTGTGAACCATCTTAAGCATTCTTAAGCCATATTAAACCAGATTAAATCAGTCAAAAGCCACGAAAAAACATGGGGCTTGATCATTTTGAGCTAAACGAATTTTCTGAAAATGGCACGGGGTTGAGCCACCGGGTTGGCAGACAAAGATTCATCTACACCAGTGGGCGATGTGCACAGCCATCTCCCCGAGGCAGTTGTGAAGTCTGAAAGATGTCGTTGTCTCCACATTTGGATGCCCTACCCATGAGTTTGTCCATGTTTACCCATGTAAACAAACATTACCCATTTTCCCCAGGTTTTTCTTGCCAGAAATTGAAGGTTCCCGGAGACTCCTCGTCCTCGTCTTCCTTCGGTTCCTCAGCCTGTGATTCTTCCTGGTCCTTCTTTTCTTCCTCAGAGACAGCATGGACAGCAGATCAGAAGAGATCAAGAGGAATTGAAAACCAAGTTTTCCAGCAGAAAAACTGAGCAAAGGCCAACAATTACTTTTGTTGGATCTCAGAATCTACAGTTGCACGATTCATCCTGTGGCATGGTTGGCAACCCCAACACACGCATCGCACCAAGCAAAGGAAAAGATAGCCCTTCAAATGGCTTAGAGTGAAGGGTAACACTTAGGTGCCTCGAAATCATAGGTTGTTAATCCATGTTAATCCCCCAAACAACCAAACTATTAGAGTTTTGGAAGCACAGCTGGCACGCCATAACCAGCCTCAGGCTCCTTCTCCTTCTCCTCTTGGCTTTCCTGAGACACAACGAAAGATGGTCGTCATCACCTCCATGCACCATCCATTCCAGGTGCACTTCGCAATGATCCAATCCCGGAGGGATAACATCTGCAGGAAACCGTGTTTTACCATTCACACATCATCCGTCAAATCATCCAACATCCTCCAAAAAATCATCCGACATAATCCAAAAATCATAAAAAAACACTGCTGTTTCAGTCATGTCTTTTTGATTTGGAGCTTTCCATGGGGGTACCCTCAACTCTCCGCCTCCTCACTGCTACTGCCGCTGCCCTTGGCTTCTTCCTGGGCGTGACTTCCAGGCCCCGGCGTTTCCAGCGTGTCTGGGATGACCCTGGAGGGGTGTCGTCAAACATTGCTGGAAACCCCCCAACTCAATGGAGGTTTTGATGGGAAAATATGGGGAAAATATGGGAATATCATGTATGAATGAGGGTGTTCATGGGAAAATCATCTATTAACGGTTTTCTAAGTGTAGTTACCCTCCGTAATGTAAGATAGCTACTTAAAAAGATATGGAAGCCATCGCCCATTTAGTCTGATGATTTACCTTCCAAACATGGTGATTTTCCAGTTAACTGTGTTAAGTTACCAGAGGATAAAAGAAATCAACATGTTAGGTCCAGTGAAATTTACAATCAAACCGAAGCCCAGATTCTGGACGGAAAATGGATGTAATTTAACGGGCGCTTCCTGTAGACTTTCTTCCCCTGTGTATTAATATATATTTATACACTATTTTATACTTCTATAATCTTATATAATCATACATTGTGTAAAAAACAATGAACAAAGATGAGGGTCATTCCTCACAACCATTCTTCTAAACGGTCATCGCTGGTGAGGTTGGCCATGGAGAAAAAACCCAACTTTTAGATCCTCTCCGGGATTCTAACAGTTGGCGAACTGGAAAATCACCATGTTTAGTTCGGTAAATCATCGAACTAACTGGGCCATACCATAGCGAACTGTTAGATTACCAGAGGCTACTTTCAGTCGTGTTTTTATGCAGATCCATCAACGCCTGCCTCGACTGCTTGTTCTTCTTGCGACTCCTCCTCCTCCGACAGGTCAAGAATACGGACCATTGATGTGATGAATATATCACTGAATAGCCTCTGGTGGTCGGAGGTTGCAGGTGCCATGGTCAAGAGATAGATTAGATACCCATATTTGGGGATGGTCATCAATCCATAGGGATTTCTATATCCATTATAAGGATTCCCATCATGGGATGGATGACCATGAAACATACACCATTTTGCGACCGTGGCATACATCGCAATGGGAAATTCCCCCTATAAATGGAGGTCTTAATGAAAAAACATCGAGCTAAATGGTGACTTTTCCAGCATGCAATGTTTGATTACCCGATCATGTCCGTAAAATCCCAGCGTTTTTTCCCCAGCTTCCCTCATTCTTGCAGGTACATCCTCATTTTCCCGTAGTGACAGTGGCAGCAGGATCCGGTAATCAAAACATGGCCGGGACATCTCCAAAAAAACGTACCGGACACGGCCCACCGCATCTCCTGCGCCTTGCTGCCCTTGCTACTGGCCTTGCTGGCCTTACTGGCGCTGGCCTTGCTGGCCTTACTCTTGGCTGGCCTCCCAAGGGGATCCGAGATGTGGGGGGAACGGTGGGGAAATCCCCGGTTTCAATGGGTGCTTTTCCAGTCCGTTCTACAAGTACAGTCATTAAGAGGGGGGGGTATCTCCGATAAGGATGGGGAAATTGGAGGGATCTAAAAGCAAACATGGAGCTTGTTCAGAAACAAGCAACACCTTGTCATTAGATTTGCACGGGTATTTTTGCAGAATCTGGAAAAGGCAAATCGGCTGCGGTGAAGCCCCACAGGACATGCTGCTTCCAGCAGAAATCTTCAGTACTCAAGTTGATCACCCTAACATGTGTGAGGACTATGGAAGGCCTACATCATTTGACAAGGGCCTAAGGATTACACATGCATTTCAGGCACGGGAATCCCCGCTGTCCCCGCAGTTTTCTCAAAATCCAGCATGCTGCTGATGATTTCTCAGAATTTGCAGCTCTACAAGTGTTCGATCTGTTTGGTGCTTTTCCTTAGAGCTGTTGGTTCCCAGCTTTCACCATGGATGGCATAAGTTGGGACCCGCTCGACCCTGCCATGGTCGCCTAGGAGAACTGCACTCAGAGCTTGCGCGGCTTGCGCGGCTGGCGCGGCTTGCGCTGGCCTCCGGGAAAAGACGGGAGGGAAACTGAGGGAAACTGACGTGGACAAGACAGTGGTCGAGTCGGACTACAGTCAGACTAGACTAGACTATCCCCAATAACGAACCCAATAATTATAAAATATCTAATAATAGACATGTATAATAATACAAACAAATAGTCTTAGAAACCGATGATAAACCAATAGACTGGTTCGAAGGGTTTCGAAACTGGTGTTTGTCTTTTTTGTAATTAATGTGGTAAACCCAATGCCATGTAGCATAGAGGTGGGATTGAAACCATCTCCAAATTAGATACCACATTACTTACACCTTAGACACTCTCTAAGCTCATAGATCTGTCCACTTCAGAAAAAGCCTGCCTCTGGCTGCTTGCTGGTTTCGCCTGAAGGTAGACGTGGAGTGTGGCTGATTAGCATGATGTAAGAGATATAGTGACGATTCAATCAACCCAACAATCACCATGAAACAAAGGGCTAACGGCTAACATATCCATCCATTGCTGGGGTGTCACGGTTGGCGGGTGGTTGAATCCCAATGACATTAACATCGCCGAATGATGTGTTCGAAGCATGTTTCCCAGGCAAGTGACAAGCATGACAGCATGTCTTTTTTGGAATCAAAAAAAAAGGAAAATATTCCCGACATCCCCCGACTGATTTGCTGGTGAAGTACTTTTCTATTTGGAAGTGCTTCCCAGATAGTGAATAGGGATCTATAAGTGAACGTTTCTCAATCCATGTGTTTCATGGGTAAACCACGGTGACCCCCCTTTTCATCTGCAAACCATTGTAGAACCATGGTCAACCCCCCATTTTTAATGGGTAAAACCATGCTAAAGCACCAGTTTCGATGGATTTCCCTCATCTTTGCACCCCAACTTCCTGGGCTTCCCCTGCGCGGTGACCGTGGCGACCGCGGCGACCGCGGAGAAGCCGTGCGCGGGGAAGCCGCGCGGGTTTCGCGGCCTTCGCGGGGTCCTGTTGGCTTGTAGCTGATAGGCTTCCCGGTTTATGGGTTCTCAGAATCCCCAATACATTAGCCAGTAGAAGTCCCAACAAATTAACCCATCAACCAGGGTACCTTTCGTGGCTGAAATAGGGACATAAACTTGCTGACCACATCAAAAAAAGGGGATTGAAGCAGCCAAAAAAATGGCAAAACCCATCAAAACCACATACATTTATAGAGGGGATTTGACCAGCCTGAATAGGAATTGACCATGAAACATGGTGGTTCAACCATCAAGAAATGATAGTGTATAAGCAAGAACAATTGTTCAAATATCAATCACTGGGATTTACCAGCCAGAGTAGGGATCTAACCGTCAAAAACTAAGGAATTTAAGCCATGAATAATGGACATTGCTTGCGGGAAGAATGGTTGATAATGAACTAGTACATACTGCGTATTTCAAAGGATTAGTGACTAGGAACTCACTTGTAACCACAACAATGATTCGGATACTGTGGGCCATAATGTGGTAAACCCAGCAATAACCCCCTTCAGGGAGTATGTTTCTTTGCCAAAACAGGCGGTATGGTTATGGTCTATGGTTACTGGTTTATCATATTTCCGACAATAGCATTCATGGATGAACTGGTGAACTCCCCAAAACAGCGAGATCAGCAAAGATCCATGGGATAACACATGGAGTTGTAGCCATAAGTGCGGACGACTTGGATGCCCATTAACAATACTGCGGTGCAGAGAAGTTGTCAACCAAGACATGGATTTCATCGAAAGAGAAGACAGAAAAGTGTTGATTACCATCTCTTAAATGAATATACTTGGTGGCTCATCCCAGCTAGTAAGTGGGTTATACCATGTTATACTCTCAGTTATAAGTAGGCTAAGTACGGTTTCGTTGGTCTATTCCAACTGGGGGAGGAGAACCAATACAGGGCTCCAACCGTGTTACAACAATGGGGTCTTTCCGAGTCTTTCCTAGCAAGAGGTGTGATCCTATTACACTATATGAGATTGTAACATAAAATTGTATCTTATAAAATCAAATTGTGACCATTGCATCATATTGTACTATAAGTGTAATGTATTGTATATTGCATTGTATTCTATCATGTTCTATATTGAATATTATATGCTACATTATGCTAGATTGTAGTAAATTTGTAGTCGACCTTTTTATCTCATGTCATGTATCATGTATTTTATCATATCTCATATCCTATGGTCTGGTATTGCATGGTGTTATACCATATTGTATCATTATATATATATATACATGCATATATACAATTATACTATAATACCCCTAATATTCTATTGTAGTGCACTGTGTTGTATCCCAAACATAACGCCTCTTCCTTGGCCTGAGAATTCACCGTGACAAGGAGTGGTAGACCATGAAGGAAGGACGAAACCATGCAGGAACAACTCGCTGGTTTCCTGATACAGCCCTGAGAGTGTGTTTGTTATTTGTTCTCAATTCATCCATGGCGTTTAGCTGGTGAATCTTGGGTAAAGCCGTGGCCCAAAATCAGCAAAGATAAATGTTTTTTTTCCGAGGGTACCTACAGCCAAGGACAAGGGCGTGACCATACAATTTCATTCAAGAACATGGAATCTAACCAAAAAACAGCAATAGCTTTTGGATACCCCAGTCTATATATGTATAGTACATCATATACATATCTAATCTTCTCTAATCCTGTCTATTTTTCTACACATATACAGCTATATGCACACATACATAGATAGTCATAGAATGTCATAGATTCATATTCATTTACAAATACCGGATATGCCACGGAACTAGCGCTCCTGGACTAGCGCTCCGTGGACCTGGAGTCCCCAGGTTGGCTGGATTTGGATCGATGATGAGTAGGATCATGGCGGCAAAAGCGGTGATTCTCCATGGATGTCCACCCCAAAAATGGTGGATGGATTTCAAGAGGAGGTTTCATGGTGGTTTCCTGCGGATTCTCACAGGAAGAATGGTAGGGAAAATGGACTTTCATGGTGGTTGAATGGTGGTTCCAATCTGTCATTTCGCACATTGCACTCGGAAAATCTTTTGTGGGCGTTCCCAGGTAGTGGACCATAGGGGATGCTGTTCCCTACAGCATGTTTCAGACCCCAGGGTCCCAGCGTTCCATGTGCAATTTGCTTTACGGGGTGCAGTATGACTCTGAGTGTGATTACTGTAATCCCTTCTCCCCTTCCCCGTAAGATTAAACACTCCCTAGAAACCATGGTTTGGCAGGGGATTTACACATATTTGGAACCATAAAATATGTTTGGGTGTTTAATATTCAGGGGATGGGATTGTGATGATGCTTACTGTTATCAGTATCATGACTAATTCTGATGGGGAGGAATTTGGAGGATTGATGCACAACGCCCCAGTCCCTAGATCTAAGACTTGACTGAGAATCCAAGACATGTGGATGTCTGAAAAGTAGGTATCCCAACAAAGTAGGCTTGAGTAATAGCTTGTTGTTTTAAAAGAATGCAATGTCCAAAACTCTGGGTTTTCTGATGTTTGCTAGTCATTACAAGGTGGGCATTTGCAGCTATTGGTTTATAAATCCCAGTGACTATAGTTATCATTACCATCCTAAAAATTGCCATAAAACCTAGTTACCCCTGGTTATTGGAGCTATAACCCAACTTAGCTATCTTGTAGCTATCTTGGGGGCCCTGCCTTTGTAACATTTCACCCCGGCTCACCAAGGTATTCTCCATCCGATCCCCAGCGATCCCCCACCGGCGGTGCCTCGCGGTGTCGCCGTGGCCGCGCGACTACGCTTTCGATCACCTTCGAGCAGCGTTGCACGGCAGAGCCAACCGAGATGTGGAATTCGAGTTGGTGGATGATAGGTGAGTTGGTCGACAAAACTTGGCGAAAACTGGGGTGTGTGATTTTCACATATCTACAGTATTTCTACATATTTAATCATATTTATATATATATGTGTATATTATGTGTATATATATATATATTATGTATGTGATATAGATGGGTTTGTAGCCAACTTGCTGATGTCGGGGACCCGCTGTTTCTAAAAATGGCAAGGAATCAGAAGAATCAGAAGCAAACGGAAGCAATTGTGGGTAGAGAAACTTGGTACCTTTGTTAACTCTAAATGAAAGAGAAACTGTTCAAACTTTGTATCTTGCAATGTTAGATTCATGCAACCCAAATCCACAGGGTTTGATTCAGGGAAAACTGGAGGAAACCATCGATTTTGCTATCCACAGGCTTCGATAAATGTCCCATGTAATCCAAGTCAGGGATAAAAGGACCAAAACCCGATGCAATGACGAAACCATCCGGCGAAACACCGGGTGACCGGTCTGCATGGCTACTGATTCTCCCATTTTTTGGGCGATGGCAACTTCAACTCACAAAACCACAACCGCTTTGAATGGTAACATCTCATTTTCCTGTTTGGTCAAATCCAGATTTTTGTGGATACAAAGTGCTGGTCGAATCACCATTTTTGCTTGTCAATCAAAATATGTCATGTTGACTCTTTGGTGAAATCCCGAATTGTTCATGTTTAAATTCCATTACACCATTCTAGATGTCATAATTCATAGTCAAAGCATCTGAAGCCTGCGTTCTCTTTCCCTACCCTCCTGTAAACATTGCAATAGATGTGGAAAAGCCATCATTTGCAGATCATTTTCCCAGGAAAACAATGGGTTTTCCACATCTATGTTAGTTTACCCTGTGGTAAATCACCATTAAATCACCATGATCACCATGGAAACACCAATAAATCCCATTAAAACACCATCAAATCCCATTAAATCACCATGAAATTCCATTAAATCACCATTCAATGGTGAAACCCAAGGGTCCCCTCACCTGGACGTGAGAGCGTCCTGGCTTGGCGCACTTCGCGCGCTCGCACTTCGCGCCTCCGCGAGCCTGGAAGCAATATGTTTTTTGTATATACACGCATATGTAACACACGGATATTTATGTCTATAGATTTGTAGACATATGTAACATATGTATGTATATGTTTACATACGTAGGTAGGTAGGTAGGTAGGTAGGTAGGTAGGTAGGTAGGTAGGTAGGTATGTATATATGAATGATTAAACAATCAAACAAAAGTAAACACATGTGAGATTGCCAAACTTACCGCTGGGCGTGATTTCTCCGATGACAATGAGTCCATTGGAAGCCTAGCTAGTCCAGCCAGGTGAAGTTATAATCCCATGTATACCGGTATACCCTGCCGGGGGAAGACGACTTATGATGAGCAATTCTCAGGTCAAACTGTTAATTGCCAGGATGGGATGTGATTGTAGATATAATCCGTATACCCATAGTCACAAATAAGACAGTCTACATTAAGCAATTTCATGTTTATATCGAGGTTTTCTTAGTCATGGGGGTACCCTCAGCCATCCAGCGGCGTACCCCCATGGCTATACCGCGCACCTCGGCGGGTTCCACCCCGCGAGGGTCGGGCACCTGGCGTCACGGGCCGGGACCGTGTCTTGAAACACTTCGTGACACCTACTCTGTGGTTATGTTAAGCCATGGAAAATGGCCCATTTATAGATGATTTATGGTGAGTTACCTATTAAAGACGGTGGTTTTCCATGGCTATGTTAAATAACCTTATCCAGAGGGTACATTTTGTGCTCCAAAATCTTTCGACATGTAATCTCGATGGGTTTGAGTTTTGGGATTTCACCAACGAAAAGAATTGAAACCATGTTTCTGGTGACTTGCCGGGTTGGTTTGAGGTGAAGGAATGGTGGTTGAACCAACCATGAAAAACGATGCACAAAAAGTCCATAGATGGATCGATTTGTCCTACCAACACTACCTGCTGGGATGACATTTACTGGTGCTAAACGTAGGGAATGGGGGTTGCTGGGATGATTTTCATGGTTATAAAAAAGGTCAGCAACCCCCATTCCCTACGTTTAGCACCAGTAAGTTGATGTCTGTATGGGATCTAACCAATGAAACCAATGGCGTCTCATTCGGACCGTCTTCTCCGGACATCTTGGGATCATGTTTTCATGAACCATTCGTAAAAACTCGGGACGGAACCCATTTCAGAATCCGGGAGAAGTAGTGGGACGAAGAAGGGAACATATACAGCCCGGTTTTTGACCACCAAACTTTGGGTGGAAAGCCTGTAATTTCCCCCTCCATTTCTGGGGGAATTGGTAGATACCCCAGGCTGCCAGGTCTCCACTTCCTGATATCATCTGCAGTAGATGACTGGGATGTGAACATGCTTATTAACAACCTGGCCGGCTATTCACTACAAATGAACAAAGTCATGTCAATGTGGTAAACCCTATTGCCTATAATGAAGCCCATTGGATATGGCTTATGATACCCCATCCCCTGGTGAAATAAGGTTTTGTTTTAATTGGTCTTGCCGCATTGTGATTATTATATATATATAATTACCAAAGCTTACCCCAACAATTGCCTGCCCAAATGTATGTTGATAAATCTGTCACGGTGCAACCGGTATCAAGACTGAAGTCCGTCCCATCCGGGAATCATCATCCCAAGCAGATTTGGGAGAGACCCTGCATATCCTGCATTTGATGAATTAATTTGATGGATTCCATCCACTAGAACTTGCATTTGATGAACTCATCATCTGGTGTGAGATTATCTGAGATACCCTGCAAATCTTGATGACTAGTTCTTTCTTCTGCACCAGCTATGAAAACCAGAGCATCATGCAAGTAGGACAAAATCCCAATGCTTCACAGATAAAATCCACATTCTCTAAAGATTAAATCCCCATGTTTCATATCTATATCCCCCAATCTACAACATCCCCATATGAACAAGTTGGTTCAGCCGTGTTTATTGGCTTGCATACTGTACTTCTGGCTTAATTGTCATAGTTCATCAACCAGAAAAGACTCACTTTATGGCGACGCCCGTTAGTGAGGCGGTTTAATTCGCTCATCATTGTCACAGCCAAATCATATTGTTGGCGATACATGTCCCCATTATATCCCCACAACAAAAGCCCATAAAATGATTAGGTGCATAATATACATGTTTATACCCCAAAGACCGACATTTCCAGTGGGTTTCCTACCTTTCAACTATGAATTGAAATTACAATAGTTGCTTCCACTGGGTTTCACAGCTGAAACCTCCTTTTCACGATTAAATCACAATGCTCCATGGTTTGAACCACCGTGTTTCACTAGAACACCACCACTTTTCCTCATGAAACTCATGAAACCCCCATGAAATCGATGGCAGAAGCATCACTTTTTCCAGGTAAAACCAGGGTTGTCCCCCCTTCCCACTTTTCCGACTCACCTCTTCCCCGCCGTCGCTCCCGTGAGCGGCGCCGCTCGCGGCGGCCTGGTATTTGAAGGGGCTCCGAAGCCATGGCTGATGGGTGATTTACCCTCTGGTAAACTAACATAACTATGGAAAATCACAATTTTTAATGGGAAAATCCACTATAAATGGCCATTTTCACTAGCTATGTTAGTTTACCAGAGGGTATCCTATTATTTACCTGGCTATTTAACATAGCCATGGAAAATCCCCTATAAGTGGAGGTTTTAATGGGGAAAATCATCCAAAATTAGCCATTTTCCATGGCTATGCTAAATAACCAGAGGGTATAGAGTTTCAACCATCCAAGGTGTAGGATTGAGCCAAACCCTCCACAGTACCAGGTTATTTTTACATTTATATAATGTAATGCAATGGAATGTAATGTTACGGGATGCAACAAAACATATTACAATATATACATAATATGATATGATATTGATGTAATCTATAGTACAGAACTATACTATATGAAAATATAATATATGGTGTAAGACGACATTATGCCATATATATATATATATACATCTTGAACTATGTATGTATCCACATATATACATATATCATAATATGCATATCTCAATATACATATACACATTATATTATGTTCATAGTTTATGTATATATATATATGTGTGTGTGTATGTATGTACAATAAGATGTATGTATAATATGTATGTGTGTATATATATATATACACACATCATATCATTTACATTGCATATTACAATATAGATCATAAAAGGTACATTGTATATGTATAATTATACATATCATGTGTATCATGTGTTAGATAATATATTGTTGTTATCAGATATCTTTCAAATCATAGTGAATATCTGGCCTACGTCAAGGTACAAAGATGAACCATTCCAAGGGCTCATCCCCAGCAGTAAGTAGCCGCCCACATGAGCCACTGACAATGTATCATCTATGTCCCCGCTTGGTCGAATCCCGATATTTGCAGGAGTGCCCTCTGGTAATTTCTTGGCTATGGCATAGATGGCCCATTTAGTTCGACAATTTACATCCATTTACCTATTGAACATGGTGATGTTTGATCAACTATATAACAAATTATCAGAGGGTACATTCGCAGTCTTGCGAATGTTCCATCCCCATTTTTGTTGGTCATGTCCCAAAAAATTGCTGCCTCCTTACTTGCGCATGCATCCTGAAGCCTTTTCCAGTTTCACAGCATCCTATCATACCAATCATACTATCTCCATTTTTGCTGCTTGAGTCACCATTTAACAAAATTTGGCCTTGACGATGATATTCCATTCTAGTCTGAGTCCTCTTGCTGAAGTCCCCGTCTCCATTTTCGTTGGATTAGATCCATGTGTTTCTTACCTAAGTCCGCATGTTTGTAGGTGAAATTCCCCATGGTGTATTGTTTGTTCTCTCAATTGAAAGGGTTTGACATGACTAGCCTTGGATACACCAAAACACGACGTTTACATGTACAACATAAGGTTTTACATGCTCTGGTTATTGCTTTTTTCTGGTGATCAGTCATGAAAATATGCCCTTTTGTTGACTCATGATTCTCCATTGAAGTATCCTCCATTGAAGTATCTTAAATTTGACACTTCCACCTCCCATTGATCTTCACCTACCACCTGCATCTGTGGTTCCCTGGGTAGTGGCTTGACCCCCCAGTTTTGGGTGAGATTCACCACTTGGGAACTCCCAGGAATCGTAAGCCGATTCCTAACTATGGAGAATACCCCAGTTGGATATAGAGAATATATACCGCCAGTTAGATCAATATGATTGAATGGATTTACAATGCATACAGCTGATAAAGCGCCTACAAAGTGGGTCGTGTACATCCAAGCATCCCTTAACAGCTTTCTAGAGCCAGATATGGCCGTATGGTTCCTCTGAAATTCCATCCCAAAATTCCGTCAAAATCGGGTTCCTATGTATAGACCACAAGGCCGACCATGTACTACTACCCTTGGAAAAAACAGCTCCGAAGCATATGTTCACCATAGTTCATCATATTCAGCCATTTCTTACAGCCAAACAAATATATGCCTCGACGTCGCGAGACGCTGCGCCAGTCACCGGGAGGAGGACCGGGGCCTGGCCATGGCCATGGCGAGGGGAAGGGAAACAAAAAGGGACTCGTTTTTGACAACCATGGAATTCATGGAATTCCCATCTTATCCTCCAAAATTGAGGTGAATCCTCCATTGATCAGCTTAATCATTCCATCCATTCGGAATTACCCTAAGGTAAACTAACATAGATGTGGAAAATGCGCCATTGATACTTATTGGAAATGGAGATTTTCCATAGCCGCTTAATCACCAAGGGACCAAGTGAATTGGGACAGGAAAAATGAAGATTCAATTAATGAGAAGGGAAAATCGGGATTGAATTGCATTTCATTCATGAATAATGGATCTAACCATCCAAAATAGGGAATTTGCCATGGACTGGAAACCTTGGAGGTGTCGCCAAAGAAAAATTGCGATGGAATCAACCACCAAAAACAAATGAAGCTTCAATGGATTGGTTGAAGGGAAAATTGGAATTTGATATGAATTAATGCCGTTTATACAGTCAATACATATTGGAATTTGAGGATCCGAACAATGTGGATTGGAAGGGTTTTTGCAGGAAACCAGTGTTCTTAGCCGCAAATCAAATATAGTTTTCCAGTTGCAAATTGTTCATTGCTCAATGGGTTGAAAGGGAAACATGGGGAGTCTACCAACCAAGGACTTGGGACTTCATCAACAAAAAATGAAGATTCCGTGGATTGGAAGTGAAAATGCGCATTTAATTCATAAGCCACATGGATTTCAGCTTGCTGAATAGGGATTCTTCAACCGATTGATTCTGCAATGTTTCCCTTGAGCCAGTTCCGTTTGTTTGGGGAGGCAAGAAACACGTGGAACAAAAAACTTGAAAAGGAAAACATCTGAAGAAAGACAAAAAAAACATGAAAGATGTTTCATGATGTTTCTCTTGTTTAGAGAGGTCCTCATGATTGTTTCAAGTTGATGAAAAGTCCCGACACATGTTGAACAAAATCATCACATGTTAAAATATGATGATAATAATTGTGATATTATTGTGATATAAAAAGATGAATCAGTCCAAAAGAGCAAAAATACATTCCAGATGGGTGAATAAGCCATCATTTCCAGTTGGTCATGCCTATGGCTCAAAATGATTGTCCACCATTTTGGCATGGTATTCGGCTAAGAATTGCGCAAGTTTTGTCGGTCCATTGATACCCGAGCTGCTGAAGATAGAAAGTCTGCTTTAAAATATGTTTGGTCCAAACCACAGACTCATCACGGCAAAAACTCTTGGTTCCGGCCTGGTTCTAAGCAGATAAACCCTTTAAGACCAACAACATACATCACACAAGACCTCTTGACATTGGTTTCTAAGGCGTTGGCAAACTCAAAGGTTTCGCATGAATGAACTCTGCTTGCATGTAAAACTGCAAAAAGGACCCATAGATTCCGTGCACCATCGGGGGTTGTCTCAAAATGTGGAACCCCAAAAATCTTTTGTCATCAATTTGGGGATGCATCAAACCCTAATAACCATCCCAATACACGGTATAATGTATGGTTTAATATAGGTATACGCAAGTTGTCGCACATGTATGATAATGTATTATTGGTGGAAGATCCATTTACCATCCATCATTTACCACCCCAGCCAATGGTCTCCACCATTTCTACCAGCGGGTCATATGGGCCCCCCCGCGAGACTCCACACGGAGTGGTGGGATATGAACATGGCGCAAGGCATTGGTTGGGCCTGAGCCGATGAATTCATAGCGGCGAATGAAGAAATCCAATACTAGACCAGGCTTTAAAAAGGGTACCCTCTGGTAAACTGTTACATAACTATGGGAAATCACCATTTTTAATGGGAAAATCCACTATAAATGGCAATTTTCAATAGCTGAGTTAGTTTACCAGAGGGTAGCTATTATGAATCTAGTTTTATCTTAGGGGAAGGGATTCGGCTCCTATTAGATGCTCGGACTTAGCTCATGGATGAAAAAGTGGGTGTTACAACCCTCAGGACAACCAGGTTTTCAATCGGGGTCCCAAGACAAAGCCAAAGGACCAAAACGTTGGCTCTGATTTCCAATGTATGAATCGGCAACCAACTTGAAACCCTGCAACCCAATCAAGAACATAGATTGGCTTCCCCCCATTTGCGGCCATTTCATCATTGTCCTTTGTAGGCTTTTCTAGCAAAGGGTGGAGTATGGAGACTATCTGTCATAAGCCATCTTGGGCAAGCCCACATATCCCGACTTGCTGGGCTCGGGACGGGATTGCGGCATGTTTTCCATATCTATCTCTCCATTTGAGCAGTGTTCTGTAGTAAATATTCCCTCTTTTGATGGCTTATTTCATAATCCCCAATAGACTTGGTGTATTTGTATAGTTATTTCTCGTCTAACCCCCTATATATTTATGGTCCTTCTCTTCACAAAGGTTTCCCCCTTTCCGGGACCTCGCGGAGACCTCGATCTTTGCGTCGGTCGAGCACCGGACCTCGATAAAGTGAGGCAGAAATGATAGCCTGTTTGGGGACCTCCAACCTGGCTAGTTCATGGTTTCATGCTAGATGTATATATATATATATGTACATATATATATATATATATCAATGGGGATAAATCAACATTTTTGACCGGGGTGGCAGCAGCTTGTAGATGTTTTACCCTTTGAGTAGCCTGAATCCAACCCGGCAAGGGAAAACTCGCCGAAGCCAGGTTGGAATTTGACGAAGGAAACCTTCCAAGCACTATTCTGATGTTTGTTTGCTGCAAAGGCTGGATCTAAGGGACAATTCCTGTAAATGTTCCCTCCAATTTTGGGATTAGTACTTATAAAACTGTTGTAAAATTACGGCCAGGACGGATGTGCTGCCCAGGAAAGTGCGTTTTGACTGCGCAGGGCCAATGTTTTGTGAGATTCTCCGTGTCGACGGATGTGCTGCGTTTTGTGAGATTCTCCGTGTCGTCCATTTGGGCAAATGGATGACGAAAATTTACTCCCTCATTTCTACTCATTTCTACTCATTTCATCATCATCATCATCATCATCATCATCATCATCATCATCATCATCAGCATCAGCATCAGCATCAGCATCATGATCAACAACATCAACAACATCAACATCAACATCATCATCATCATCATCATCAACAACAACAACAACATCAGCATCATGATCAACAACATCAACATCATCAACATCATCAACATCAACATCATCAACATCAACATCATCATCATCATCATCATCATCATCATCATCAACATACATCCGGTGACTCACGATAGCTTGAGTATGAGGAGTTTAATATTCCCTAAAACCCTTGTTGATCTTCCTAACTGAATGTAAAGTTTAACGGGGGTGGGAGTCTAATATTCCCTAATACCCTTGTTGATCTNCTTGTTGATCTTCCTAACTGAATGTAAAGTTTAACGGGGGTGGGAGTCTAATATTCCCTAATACCCTTGTTGATCTTCCCAATTGAATGTAAAGTTTAAGCGGGGTGGGAGTTTAATATTCCCTAAAACCCTTGTTGATCTTCCCAATTGAATGCAAAGTTTAACGTGGGGTGGGAGTTTAATATTACCTATTACCCTTGTTGATCTTCCTAATTGAATGTAAAGTTTAACGGGGGTGGGAGTCTAATATTCCCTAATACCCTTGTTGATCTTCCCAATTGAGTGTAAAGTTTAACCGAGGTGGGAGTTTAATATTCCCTAAAACCCTTGTTGATCTTCCCAATTGAATGTAAAGTTTAACCGGGGGGTGGGAGTTTAATATTCCCTAAAACCCTTGTTGATCTTCCTAACTGAATGTAAAGTTTAACGGGGGTGGGAGTCTAATATTCCCTAATACCCTTGTTGATCTNCTTGTTGATCTTCCTAACTGAATGTAAAGTTTAACGGGGGTGGGAGTCTAATATTCCCTAATACCCTTGTTGATCTTCCCAATTGAATGTAAAGTTTAACGGAGGTGGGAGTTTGATATTCCCTAATACCCTCGTTGATCTTCCCAATTGAATGTAAAGTTTAACCGGGGTGGGAGTTTAATATTCCCTAAAACCCTTGTTGATCTTCCCAATTGAATGTAAAGTTTAGCGGGGGGTGGGAGTTTAATATTCCCTAAAACCCTTGTTGATCTTCCCAATTCAATGTAAAGTTTAACGGGGGTGGGAGTTTAATATTTCCTAAAACCCTTGTTGTTCTTCCCAATTGAATGTATATATGCAAATACATCCTTATATATTTATATATATATATCTATATATATATATATCTATATATATATATCTATATATATATATGTCGATATACCCCCAGGCCGGGTGTGCCGCCCTTTATAGAAAGCATGAAAATTATATACCCTACGGTAATCAAACGCAACAATGGAAAATCCGCTATAAACGAAGGTTTATCGCTGGGAAAATCGTCGAATTAACTGGTGGATTTTCCAGCAAGTCATGATTTCCGGAGGGTAAACCCATATAACTCATACAACTATAGTAATTGACTTTTATCTAACCCAAAACCTATGAATCCTCTACAAATAGGCCATCTATACCATAGCTATCGTAAATTGAGAAGCCCACGTGCCTGGGGGCTTGCCAGCGCGACCAGCTGCCTGACAAGAGGCTTGAATCAAGCAGTGGACCGAAAACCTGCTTTTAACTGGACAAAAATTGGGTTTAATATATGGATTTAACCATCAAAGCTTGTTATTTATTGGGATTTCCCCCGGTTGAATTTACTGGTTTATGGGAATATGTCATGGGACTCTCAATTACAAACCCACAAACTAGTTGGTTAATACGGTTCAATGCCAACTTGAATGAAAAAAACTGGTTGGATTTTTGTTTACCTATCCCCAAAGCCAGCAACGTTGGGTTGATTGAATCCTGGATTTGTTGGGTGGTTTCTCACCTGCCTCACCCTCCAGGATGATCCATGAACTTAGCAACTGCCTAATAGAGGGGTTGTATTCCATTCTATGTATGTACGTACGTACAACGTATGTATATCTACGTATAATTACACATACACATATACAAACATGTAGATGTATGTATATATATATACATATATATGTACAAAATAAAGGAACATCAGATTCCTTCCAATTCACCAAGCATTTCGCTGCCGAGACTTAGATCCCTTATTTTTTGCATACCTGAATTGCATCACTGTTTTAATAGGTCGCCCCGTGAGGTTGATGATTCCCCTGACGCACCATATCTGTGGCTATGGTGGCCTCGTGGTGACTTCGTTGTAATTCGGCCAAATCTGTATATTACCCTGTGGCTATTTAACATAGCCATGGAAGCCATGGCCCATTTATATATAGATGATAGAAATGGTAATTTACCTATTAAAGATGCTGGTTTTCCATGGCTATGTTATGTTAGTCATAACCAGAGGCTAAATGCCTTCTTTCGGATGCATATCCCGCTTCGGGGCAACGAATCCCATCACAAACAAATGATACAAAACAGTAATCCGTAATAATCCCATGACATGATCTAAAAAATAATCCGACAACCATCATAACCAACTGAAATGATTGGATATATATATATATATATTTATAGAATATATGTATATATATAACATGCAGAATGTATAGAATATGCAGAACACATAGAATCAAAGTAACATGTATAATTCTCCAAACATCCCAACCGTTCAGGCACCTCCTCCGTTGGGATCCCAGCGTTCCGGTGACCGCGGAGCGGCGCCCCAGCGCGGCAGCGGCGGCGCGTCGTGCGCGTCGTGCGCGGCGTGCACCGAGCGCGCCGGCGCCGGTTGGGCGTCCTCCATACCTGGGACCAAAGATGAGGTCATATAACTTTTATGGTGATTAAGCATAGGCGTCATGTTAGAGATTTAACCAAAGCTATATAACTTAATATGATGTATGTATAGATGTATATAATTGTGTATATATATATAATAATCCCATCCCCGGTTCATAATAGTTACACCCAGAGTCACCATGGTTGATGTAGGGGATTTACCAGGCTCAGAGCTGCTGGGCGCACCCATCAGTTTCCGGTACCAAAAAGGCACGTCCTGAGGCGGGACGAGGCGGGACAGTGATCCGTTCACGGCTCTTTAAATCACCAATCCGAAATGACGGGTCGTCTTAGTACCCGTATATCTGTGTACAATTCATAGCGGCGAATGAAGAAATCCAATACTAGACCAGGCTTTAAAAAGGGTACCCTCTGTGTAAACTAACATTAACATAACTATGGAAAATCACCATGTTTAATGGAAAAATCCACTATAAATTGCCATTTTTAATAGCAAACTGTTAGTTTACCAGAGGGTATATACAGACATTGCATGAACCATGGTGTATGATGATGTCATTGAGGTCGTTGTAATTCACCAAAGAAAACTCCACTGGGCAGATAGTTCAAGCTGCTTCAAGCCACTCTCTTTCTTGTTGTCCGATTTCAAGCTACTCCGAGTAAGCAAACCAATCCCCGTAAGGCTATCAATCCAATTGCCCCTGGAAATTGGCCTTGCTTTAGCATGTCAACCTTGCATCTTTGTGTCTGAGATCAAATCATACGTGCTCAGAAGTTCAATCATCAGTTTGGCTCAGAAGATGTTATGCCCCCGAAACTGGCAGAGGGGGTAGCCACTGTGAGTAGCAAACCACCCTCCAATTGTGGGGTAAATCAAATTGTTGATGGTGCTTACAAAATCAAAAAAACATCATCTGAGTTGGTGTTCTTAAACAACATAAAATCATTCTCATATGTTGTCCTTATGACATATGAATTCTTTATGTTTCATGGTGTTGATCCTATGTTATCCCCAGTTTGGCTCGTGTTTTGTCCTTTGATTGGTCGCTTAAACAACCGCGTCCTGGGATGGGGCCGGCGGCCGCTGGCTGCCGCCGCCGCCGCCGCCGCCGCCAAACTTCCCTGACCAGCCCAGAACTGGGCGAGAACAGGTGTGGCTTCTTCACCAAGAGAAATAGGCTTTTTACAAGCGAGATTTACATATGACATGATGATTTATGGGGTTTACATGTTCTGGGGCTATATAAATATATATATATAGGGATATAATATGATGTCATGGGGATATAACATACATAACTAGCAATATGATATGTTTTGCGGCTTAGCAGGGTTGATCAAAATTTCCCAAACTTGTAGCTATCATTTACCCACAATGGGTTGGAGCAACCCTGGTCACTCACCAAGAAATGGATGGTTTGAAACCAACTTCATATTCTGACCGGATGTATTTCACCAACATTACGATACCTGGCTGTAGGGAGAATTATGATTCATGGGGGCAAAAATGGGGTACCCTCTTTAATAAACCAACTGTGGGTACATCGACACTGAGTTTTAGGTTCTTCCTTTCGGATAGGAAGTCATTTTGAGGACCATGTCTTTAAAAAAAAACTCCTCCGAAACTCATCCAAATATGTGTATATAATTGTGTATGTATGATATCCATACATTTAAATAAGGGGAATACTTAAACACCACATGACCCTAGTTGATCTACTATAGGATACACTACAATTAGAATACAATCAGATGATTCATTGTGATAGAATCAACCAACGGCAATATTCCCTGTGGTATCTACGTCAGGGTTTTAATCATTTCAATTTTTTTTCACTTTACACGGTTCCTTGTGGATACAAAAGATCGCCCTATATGCCAGGTGGCGCCCCCATGACAAAAAGTTGGATGGCAAACGATAGCAACTATAGATATCCACCAGAAACCCTAAGGCCCTAGTTGTTGGAGTTATGAACCAGCCAACTATGGGGCACCACCTTGTGTAACCATTCCTTTGACTCAGACATGTACATATGTCTCGGCTCATCATCATGTAGGTATGTCAACATTCAGCTCTAGGGGCTCTAGACCTCGCTGGTTTCAAGGCCCATTAATCAAACATGTTTGGGAAATCCTTGTCGTCCATGGAGGTTTGTAGCTGGACAAATCATCCCGACATAAGGAAGTGTCCCTTGCCATGTTTGATTACCGGGCAGTCCTTTGAGATCCTCACAATACTTGAAACTATGACAAATTATCCACGGGGTATCCACCAAATCATCGACAAATTGGGGAAAAAAAACAGCGTCCCACTATGTCCTGCTGCAGGCGCCCACCCAACATGACATGCGTCTGGAAAACCTAGACACTTATTGCTTGGTATGTACGACTGGTGGCTATAACAACAAGAGAAATGATTGATTGCATCATATTGCGTCCCTGCGTCCTTTCCTGAGAATGAAGTCAGATGTGTTAGGACAAGGATGGAAAACACAAGTGAAACTCAAGTTTGTGACTGAAAATATTGGACTAAGATAATGTACAAGAGTCCGCTCTGCCACGGATGTGTGGCCGCCCCCACCTGGTGGTTTCTTGCTCGGTGGTTTCCTGATCGAATCATGCCAGGCCCGGCTGGGTAAAGGTTGTGAATCTGTAGATCTGGGTCCTACTGGATGATTCGAATCCCCAATATATTGGGTAGTATACCCTCTGGTAATTTAACCGTTTGCTATTGAAAATGGCCATTTAGAGTTGATTTACCCATCAAACATGGAGATGTTCAATAGTTATCTTAGTTGACCAGAGCGTAATCCCCGAACTAATCATCGACCAACAGGGGTGAATCGCAGCCACTGTTCGAATGAAAAATCCCGCATGTTTGTGGCTCATCCGCTCCAAGAAGATAGGGCCACCCGGCTACCCACTTCAAGGTGCAAAGGAATTGGAGGGGGGGGTCCCACGATACCCGAGTGTGTCGTTTCAGAACATCCCCAGTGAGACTATATAATGGGTTGGATTTTGATGGGTCAAATTGATGCGTTACTATAATCCACTTGTCAATTGACACGTACATCCAAGCGGTGACGATGACAATTGGTGCGTCCTCTTTTTCGCCTTTGTCCCGGAGTGATCCTTGACTTTTGCCTCGGTGAAGGGAGGTCGGGCTGTCGCCGCTAGTGGTGTTTTTCATCTGGCAATGGGGTGATGTTTGGATTCCTTGCCAGATAGATAGTGCTAGATGTGCCAGTGCTGTTCTCTCCAAGGTTAGCCTGCGTGCACCTCAATCACTTCCCACAGTTTCCTTCTTCATACACTAACCAATGCAATGGGATGAAGTTGAGCCAGTTGAAATGATATATCATGTAACCCCATTTGCATCATTAAAAAGGTGTGTGTGTGTATATATATATATATATATCATCCAAGTCATTAGACAATTTTAGTATTGAAACATATTGAAACAACTATGGTGACTTAGGGATCCCCCATTTTTAAGAACCCCCAATATATATATATATAATACAATATACACATATTATATATATATATGTATATATGTATATGATATATGTTGATAGAAACACACCATTTCAAGGTTCATGTTTTCCTTAGGAAAACAGACCCATCTCTTTTCAGCGTATCACTGGCTCCCCCAACGTCTGTGACTTCCAGGAAGGTGTCCTGGATTCTGGCTGTCCTATTGGAATGCATACAGACAGTATCATGTATTGTATCGAAATATATTATATGTGTACGAATATGTATATGATATCTATAGCTGTGTGAACATGTTCATGTATCTATCTATCTATTTTATATATATATATACCTGTGTGTGTGTGTGCACATATTCTCACACATTTGAGTGCAGTAGTTGTGTATTACACACACATCCATATCCTGCTTGCACTTGGATACTCATTCCAGCTGTAATCCCAACAGTCATCCAACGGCAACTTGGACTAGCATGGATGAAGGCATTAGATGAATCAGCAAATGTCAGTGTAGTATTGACATGGGCGGGTTCTGTAATAACCAAATCTGCTCCACTTTCGGAAAATTCCCAAAATGCCCATCACGCTCATGATGACGCCTCCCGAATCGCTACGTTTCTCTGTAAGAGAATGGAAGTGTTTTATTGCCGGAAATTTGTGCACGCAAATTCTGGTGAAAGCCACAATCCTCAGCAGATCTGATAGTGCCCCATTGAAGCACCAGCCAATTTTATTCGTTGAGTGTTGCTTGCATCATTTTTTCTGGAGGACACAATATGTGCCATGGCCAAACTATATTTGAAATGGTCATCCATTATTGGTCTATAAATCCCTATTGATGGAATGATGACTATGCCCAGTTCGGGCCATTTACCCAAGTTTCTGACCATGGCAAATATCGCTATGGGTATGGGTCTGGGTCAACATGGAAGGTGCACGGGACCACTACCCTCTGGTTTGACAGTGCGTCATTTAAAATTGCCCGTCTATGGATGAAATCATCTATTAAACAAATGATGATTTTCCATAGCACACTCTTAAGTTACCAGAGTAACAGCTACCATTGGGACTATGCCGTGACCCATAACCCGTGTTGTGAGGGCTCTCAGCAGTCCTCGACCACGTCTAGAATCAACTGGCCCGTGTCCAGGGAAGGGTGCCCAACAACTGGAAGTGGATCCATTGGTTGCTACTTGGAGCAGTAGTTTTTGCTTTGTCTGTCATGGACTACATGGGTCTGGGGCCGATTTCTCCATTGATCTCCAAACGTCCACATGATATCATTCCTCTTGTGATATCATGAACAATTCAATCTGGTTGCAGAACAAATTGGCCACCCCACAAGAAAGTGAGTTTTCCCTTGCGACGGGCACCCAGTCTGTCAAGTCCCTAAACTCTCGAAACTTTGGGCCAGGCACGTGCCTGTCACACTTTCCGTTTGGCCAAAAATCATATCATGACTGGAAACTCACCTGTACCCTCTGGTAATTAAACGGTTTGCTATTGAAAATGGCCATAGAAATAGTGGATTTTCCCATTCATAGCATGGTGATGTCCCATACTTACGGTAGTCTACCAGAGGGTAACCCATGGCCAAAAATCATGAGTTGCAACTTGCTGATTTCCAGTCCAAACTTGACCATGGCCGGACCTGCCTTCCATGGCTTTGGGGGCGGCGGTAGGGACCCACCCGCCTGAGGCGGCCGAAAAAAATCACCCGTCATCACGGCGGAAAAGATCGATAGAAATCGAAGCATCTGTGGATTTTGACGTTTAAATCAGTGAAATATGATGAAATATGCATCTCTACTCTGCTTCACTTTCAACTTGGTACAATGACAGAAAGTCACTGCGATGCTTGACTTTCAAACTGGTAGCACCGTGCTAAAAATAAGGGGAGAGAAGATTGCTGGCAGCATTTCATTCATCATCTTGTTTGGGACAAGTGACAAGGTTTCTTGAACACCCTGCAGGCTAGAAAGTAACCTCTTCCTGTTATGTATATCAATAAAGACACCCCAATAAACCCCTAGGTTCGTAGTGGATCTGTCTGTTTTGGTGTCCCGGGGTCCCCGGGGTCCGGGCTTCATCATATCCTCCAATGACCCGGATTCCCATCCACTGTTTTGCTTTTCCAGACTGAAGAGAATGAAAAATAGGTGGATGTATATGAGGCACCACCTCTCGATCTGTACTTTCAGTAAACTACTGATTTCTGGCGCCAAGGAATTTCATGGGGTATTTCTCTATACAAATGGCAAAATTATTGAGTATTTCCAAATGGTTTGTTTTTTTCCTACAACTGTACAATGGTCCGCCAAAGGTTTAAAATATATTGAAATGGAAATCAACCACACTGATATATGGGTCAGTTCAACCTGCAACCCTGGTTTCACATCCCGAAACTTGCAGTGCAAAACAATACCTGACCCAATTTTACATGGGCATTTCATGATTGACCTTTTTTCCCCACCTTGGAACCCCATAATCCAATGGTTCATCATCATTTTCCATCATGGACGGGTCTGCCTTAGTTTAAAATAAACCAAATCCATCATTGATTTGTAGACATATAGTCAGTTAAGTCCCCATAGGTTTCATGGTTTTTTGATTGGAATCAAATGTTCATGTTTCACATTGTTTCACCGTTTTCATGGTTAAATGATTGTTAAATGAATTAAATGTCAAAAATCACCATGAAATCACCGTTTTGGATGGTAAAATCACCATGAAATCACCATGTTTGATGAAATCCCAAGGCTACGGGTACCTCAACCTGAAACGCGGAAAAATCCGACTTTCGCACCTCCTCGGGAAAGACCCTGGGACGGCTCAGTACCTAGACCGATCAAAAGGGGAAATCTTGGAATCAAACCTGGATTCACTGGATTCGGTTAATAGATGTTGGATTCAACCCGCAAAATTCTTGGATTCAAACTATGAAAAATGAAGGATTTTTGGAGATATACAAGCGGGGCACTAACCCATGAGGGAGACAATATCTTAAAAATAATGCAGGCCATCAAACATCTCGTTGTATATTGTTCTATTCCTATATCATATATCAAATAACATGTGGCATACATCATTTATCGTATATCATATGTCATATGTCATTTATCATACAACATCTATCAATACTATGCATACATATGTTTATATACAGATATATATATATATATGATATATGCGTGAAACCACCGAGGCAACTGTTGCGCGGAATTTTGGTTTGAATTTGCAGTATCTGTTGGCTAGGAAAAAGCCTGATCTGAACTCGCAAGTCTGCCGGCCGGGCCAGATTCTTCAAGAAAATTGGATAAACGATATATAGCAACCCCAAAATCGGTAGAAAAGTTGGAAACGTGGAAATATGAGGTAAACATATATATATAATTATATATGTATATATATACATATAGGTAAATTGATCAATTTACTGTATCAGATATGTGCTGATTGGAAACCATATTTGTTCAGTGTTTTCGCGGGTAGCAATATTTTACGACACACCAAGTGGGTACGAGTCACGGTTGATCAAAAACTAGCTAATTACCCCAATGCGAGGTTGATTTATGACTGAAGAGAACCAAACTCTGTGGGGATCCTGATCTAAATCCAGATTCGAAAGCATGGGCAAAGTATAGCACTTCACCAACCTGAAATAAGGTCACGTGTTGGTATTTAAGCGTGATTTCATTTCCTCACCGTGTTTTGATGCTCCGCGCATGAATGTTGCTTTTTTTTCCACCTCTTCCAGCAGTTTTGGTTCGGCAGGTGAAAATCTCCATAGGAAGGTGTACACATCACTTTCATGTCAAACAAACATCGAGGGGTTCTGCACTCCACCTTTTTTTGTTGATCAAGGTGTTCGAGAGAAATCCATCCAAGGTTTGCCACTTCCAGGATTTGTGTCCCATCTGTTGGGACACCAGCTGTCTTCCATCAAGTGCAAGAGCAAGTTTAAGCAATGCACCCCACCCCACAAGAGAAAGACAACCAAAACGGCACTGGGTCATGAGGTGTCAAATGGATTCAAATGCTGCGAAAACTCTGGTTTCAAAAAAAAAGAATATCAAAGAACAGCCGAAACCACGCGGTTACTCCCCCCAACACATCTCTATCTTTCAGAAATCCCTTTCGGATTCGCCAAACCCCATCATTTCAACCCGTCGCCAGGCGCCCCGGGCATTGGTGAACAACTGTTCCGCATCGTTGGAACTGATGTCCATAGTCCCGTCTCGGAGGAAACCGAAGGGGTTTCACCGGCAAGTCTTGGATCAATGGATTGGATAATGGGAAAATGCTAACCGGAAACCATGGATTTTCCATGATTTTCCCATCAAATATAGGGGGTTCCTGTAAATTGTCCCTTAAACCAATCCAGTGATTGGATGAAAAACCCTCCAACATGGTATGAATAACATTTCATACGCATCATTAAGAATCAATCGCCATTCACAACAGTTAATAAGCATCAGCAACCATTGATAATCATGAATAACCACAATTAACCATCAGTAGCCATGAACAACATTTAATCAATAGAAGCCTCACTGACCAGCGATATCCATTGCAATCGCATTTGATTAATAGCAATCATTAACAATATCGATTTTTGGAAACGGTAAAAACAATCCATTTCCGTAGATCCTTGTTGATCCTGTCGTCTCTTTCTGGGCATTTTCCAACCAAGTCCCGGAAACGATCAGAAAAGATCTGTGCTGCCATTGTTCTGCGCGGATTTTTAACATGTTTGCTATGACAAATTATGAAAAAATTGCCTGACTTGAGATAAATAACCATCAAATTACCTGAGATTACCATCAAATCACATCAAATTTCTACAATTCAAACACCTGAAATATCTGACATCAGCCGCTCTTGGGATGATTTGGCCAAGCGTGGCTCGCGGGCAAATTCTGGAACAAATCCATAAATCCCAGGATAAACCCTACTACCTCGTATTACCCACATGATGTGGATGACCCCGGTGACTTTTTTCGGGCTTCAGAAAACCTCGCCAAAAAAAAGGGGTCCCAGTGGCGCTCAGTAGACTGGTAGAGTCTCCACAAAGTGTCTGAAATGAAGGCCTGCCAGGCTTCGCAGGAGTGGAACAGACTAAATATGGATATGATATGATTAATATCATGGAATCTCCATGGAAAAAACATGAATATATGATCATAGATGAATCTGCTCTCAAGAAGATTCAGTTGGATAGGCCATGGCTGGAAAATCCAAGACTTCTAGGATTTTTTTGCTCTTGAAAAATCTTAAGCCTGGGAATTTCCATGGATTTTCACGAACAGCACCATCATCCAGCAGTCAGCCGCAAGTTTTTGGCGAATGGAAGCACGCTGCACTGCGTGGTGAAACGGAATTGCAACATGTTCTTTCAAAGAAAAACGATCATAAAGCTAATCATAATCTTAATCATAAGCGCATTCTTCGCAAAGAAAATTGCTTCTTCGCCCGTTCATCATCATATCATACCCCAATTTTGGGGGTACGACCAATCCGACCAATCCTCAGGATCCACTTTCGGGGTATCCACTTTCCAGATAGTTCTGATACAAGTGGCACAACTCCATGCAGACGTGTCCGCACTGCTTGAGCAAGGCCTTGCTTCCATGGGGGACTGCATCCCGTTCGGAGCGCTCCTCGTTCCGGACATAGGGAAGGATGTCCCGCTGGCAGTTGCTACCGGCAAAACGGGTGATGTTCGTTTGATTCTCCCCCCTCAAGGCCTGAACTCTGGAGTTGTAGCGTGGCGAAATGCGGGAGCTCCAGGTCTTCCCTTCAGCATTGACGTAAAAGTTGCTGTAGCCTGCAGGATCAAGGGACACCAGCATCTGCCAGAGCATGTCTGAGCGCTCAAAAACATAGCGACGGAAGTCGAAGTAGCTCTCGCCCAAGGTTTTCAGGTTCAGAAACATCACTGCTGTGTCCGCCTCATCTTGAGGAGTCTCCGGCTTCCCGCCAAGTCCAAAGAATTTGGGCAAACCCTCGGCGTTCCGTGGAGCGTAGTATACATCAAAGGAAGCCTTTACGAGCTTCTTCTTTCGTAGAAGTCGTTCCAGTCTCAAGTAGTTGGGACCCAACAAGCCCTGCCAGGTGACATCTCCGGTGAACAAGACATCAGGGTCGGTGTACAGGACGAACTGATCCAGGATGCCCATTATGGGCAGGTCAATTCGCAGAAGGCGACTTACCAGTTGGTCAGCGTTCAGATTGAAAGGCACATATCCTGATGCCGTGCTAAAGGTTCAACTTGCTAGTGGGAAATGTGAGAAATCATCATAAATCCATGCCCCAAGGAGCGAAAAACTGCGAAAGTATGTAAACCTCTAAGTGAACTTCCGCAAACGACCAAGTATCCAATGTTCAGATACTTGCTCAGTAATTTCTCCAACATGTTGGTCCATGTTGGCTGATGATGCACCACCCTTACCCCCAGCGATACCATGTGTTTTGCCACGTCTGACCCAGGTGTGGCCGCCGTGATACACACCGGCACCAAGGACGGGGCCACAGAGATCGCACTCTTCACCGCCGCAATGGACAAGTTGAAGGGTGCCGAGTTGGGGGCGGAGGGCAGTGTGAAGACCCATTTGATGCGCGGCCTCGGGAAAAACAGCTAAGACCAGCAAGCACGGAATGCTGAAGCAAAGAAAACTATGGCTTGGATGAAGGGACCAAGTGTTGGCAATCAATGATCTTCTTCAGTCTCTGACAGTGTCTAGAATACTTAAAAGGAACCTCAAAAAAAAGATAGAAAAGCAATTTCTCACTTTTTTCTGGGATGTCACCTTCCAAACAAACCGCGCCTCACCGGAAAGATGATCCCCGGCGGTTGGTGCCATTGGAACTGTGGCGAGGTCGTGGGTTGCCGATCGAAGAAGATACTCGAGCGGCTCTTGTAGTGTCGAGCATCGGCAGAGAAGGCAGCTAAACTGCAGGAAGAACTGGCTACTAATAGCTCGGCTTCCTGGGAACAAATAAACCTTTGGTTGGTGAAAAAAAGCAGCGAAAATAGGGAGGTTGACGGTGGACTTGGCTTAACCAAGCAAAAAAATCCCAATAAAATCTGAGAGAAATGGATGGATCAAAGGAATCTACAAGAAGGCGCTGTTTCGATCAAAAAAAAAGAGGTTTCCTGCTGACTATCCCTTCATCCAATTCTGGGACGGTTGGTTTTGGCTGTTGAGGAGCTAGGCCAACGATTCATGGTTTTTCAATGGTGTTTACTCCCCTATGAAAATGAACATCAACCAACAAGTGGTAAAAAGAACTCTATTGCAGGGATGCCCATGAACCTCCCCTGGCGAGGGTAGAAACCTGTCATTTGATCCATGATACCAATGAATATTGAAAAATGGTTTGTCTGTAAATGGAGTACGCCACAATTTGAGGGCTTCGAAAGTTTAGAACCTCATCTCCCCCACTGCAGAAAAATGCACTGTTGGGGTATTTTAGGGTATCCCATGGTATCCCGATCCCTGGTGAAACGTGTCTGGTTCAACCCACTTTTGTTTCACAACCCTCTCCTGGCTCAACGCAAAATTCACTGCGGCAAAGCGATTCGGGGTCCGTGCCACGTCCAATTTGAGCTGCTGAGGCGTCACCACCGTGTAAACCTCTGGAGGATTCGGGCCCACTTTGATGACCAGATGTTGAACCCATGGATGGAATGGTTCACCCCAGGATTTTCACCTAAAGGGAGGATCTGGAGATATCTGGAGGATAAGATGGGATCTTTTGATAACATCGATTCACTGGTGGTTTTCCCATGTTTTCCCAACAAACCTGGAAGAGAAGCGCCGTGGAGCGAGGTCCGGTCTTCCACTTCTGCAGTTCCGACTCCGACAGGCCGGTGATCAGATAGATGGGGATGCTGGGATTGACACCTGGCCATGTGGTGTCGCTGCACACCGTAGATGGGAATGGGTCATTGTAGGTCAGATGCTTACGTATATCTTCTAGGATGGATGGAAGCAACCTTAGAGAAGATTTAGATAGATTTAGATATTCTAACCCAAGTTAGTGTGTTAAACTATGTTAAACTACGGTAAACGATGCACGCAACCTTTAAACCTGCTGACCACCCAAGTTGTAGCCTTTTTTGGGAACCCCGCCTTCGGACAACAACATGTTGCCAAGATTCAGCAAATTCTCTGCACACTTGGCACCCGGATCGTCTTCCGTCTCTGTCAAGCACTGTTCCATGAAGTCCTCATCTTCAGCACAAAGCTGGAAGACATTGTAACATCCATGGTCGCAGGAGGATTCATCAAATTGAAAGCCGAACTTTTGGGCCTTCACTTGAGCTGCTGGATGAGATTCAATGAATTTCTGTTCCAGGAAGCTGGACATGCTGTGAATGTCACGTCGGAGGCTCACTGCACTATGAATCCTCCAAAACCAGGTAAACATTTGGCTTCCCTCAGAGATTTTCAACTGAGACCCAAGATCACAGCCCAGAGTCAGGCGGCTGATCTGTGCAGGTTTTCGTTTGGTCCACACCACCTCTCCCACTCTCATGAGTTCTTCCGCATTCCATTGATCCACCGTCAGCGCCCAGGTTTGTACCAGCGGAGCATTTTTGGGCTCCCCCCAGCGGAGCGTCTCAAGCGTGTCGCCGCACCAGAGGCTCTGGCTGCTGCTGGGCGCCTGCGAACACCAAAATGTGGTGAAGAGCTGCCGGACGCTTCCCTCGGTGATGGAGAGATCGAAGGCATGGAAGGTGCCCTTTTCGGGGACCACGACCTGCGCACCCAGAAACAGCGCCACTAAGAGTCCACCCACCAGGTGGAAGTGTTGCTGCTCAAACTGTTTCAAATCCAAACAGCTCTCCAATTCAAGTTGCACAGGAGATAGACCCGAGAGACCTTGTAGGTCTGCTGGACTCAAAGCCATCTGCGGATACTTCAAATCCAAGAATTTCTGTGGAGGGAAATGGTTGGTCAGACCTGAGAAATGGTCAAAAGGTCGTTCTGCATTGCTTATGAAATCCTCTAGAAACAGTGCCACAATCCCCATCAACAAAAAGACCATCAGCCAGAGTTTAGGCCTGAAATCTCATCTTGCTATTCTTGAATAATTGTCCCAGGGAAGTCCAACCCCAGCAGCTGTTTGGCTAGCACCCCAAAACATGGGATATCATTGGAACTAAATGGTCTTCAGCCCATCAAGATAGTGTGTCAAATATCTGCTGCTAGTTCTAAGTTCGAAGTCCATCAAAATATCTGGTGGCCTTAACGAGCTCATTCTTGTAGAAAAATCTCAGAAGTGCCACCGTCGTTCCACGGTTTGAGCTGAGCTGAGCAATGAAGAAGTGAGGGCCGTGGTCAAATCAGTGGCTGAACCAGCAAAAGGGATGGTAAATTCCACATGCGCAGCGATAGAAACTAATAATATTCTCTACACCATGTGCGAAATAGACGGATATCATTTGATATCACCAACAAGTATGGTTCACACGACAAAGTGGCCCAAGCTTGCAACTTGGCCAGTGGCCAGTCCATCGTTTAGACTCGCGCCCAATAGATCCAGTTGCCCCAGCTTCAACAGGCGTAGCACAGCTTGGTTCACCCATCCTTTAGTGTGTCAAATCTCAAGCTGAGAACATGATCGACCCGGCCGGTGGATTTTTTTACCGGCCCACAAAGGGTCCATAAAATCTCCACGTCCTGCCAAAAAAGGCTATACAGTAAACCCTCCCAAAAACAAAATGTTGGGGATATTTGGATATTTTGGACATGGCAAGTCCATCCTCATCGAAGATTCCCCCATACCTGAGACCAACCCGTCACCTTCGCAAAACGCTCTCTGCGTTCCTGGCAGGACGTGTAACCAAAGGTTCTTCAAGGGAGATTGCCAGGAAGAGAATGTGGGGGGAAGCAACATAGTCATATCTCTTTTGATGAACCATCATTACAATGGATACAAAATGATTGCATCACTAACATAATGCTTATATACCCCAATTCTGATTCAATGGGATCTACCCGTAATGTTGTTATACAACCATCAGTCCCTTGGACTATGGTTTCTTTTTGTACAGGGTGATATCCTCATGTTGGAGGACATATCCATGTGTATATATATATATATACACATGTATACATATATATATATGCATACACATGTATATACATGTGTGTGTACATATATATATACATATGTATATTATATATGTGTATGTATATACATATGTATACATATATATATGCACAGATGTATGTATATATGTATACATATGTATGTATATATATATATATACAGTATGAAGGTTTCTAAGTCTTGGGGGTACCCCCAAATCATCCATATTTATTTTCGGAATCTCCATGACATACACCATCTAGATATTGGGGACCCCCATTGATGGAAACCCCCATATTGTGTTATCACCACCAGATCATCCTCGCCTCCGGCGTGCCAGACGCCTTGGGAAAAAGCGCCACGGATTTTTCATCATCGTCTCATCCCGATTGTTTGGATGGGAAGGCCGCAACAGAGAGGTTCTTTCTTTTAGCAGGATTTATAGTATGATTGTTATTATTATTATCATCATCATCATCATCATCATCATCATCATCATAATCATCATCATCATCATCATTATTACTATTATTATCATTATTGTTATTATTATCCTTATTATCATTATTATTATCATCATCATTACTATTACTATTATTATTATTACTATTATTATTATCATTATTATTATTGTTATTGTTATTATTGTTATTATTGTTGTTGTTATAGTAGTAGTATGATTATAGACTGATGATGATTATAGATGATCATAGATGATTGTATGTTGTAGAATATTGTAGTATGTCAATGCGATACTATGTTTACAGGATTTTCTTTAATTAATGTGTTTGCATGTACCAAAACGTTAGCCCGTTGACCTACCAACCCAAAATTTAGACTGCATCGCAATTGGCAGACTTACAAACCTTGCTCAGCACCGATGCAGCAAATAAGAACCCCGAATCTGAACCCCGCCAGAAACCTGAAAATGGCAAGGAGAATCATCGGCCAAACCCATTTGTAGAATTTTTGTTCTGGACTGTATTGAATTTCAGGGGTATATCAGAAGCTGTACATTGGATATGATAGCCTCAGAGATTTTCGAGGACGGGACCAAAACTTGGTCCCAGTTTAAAAGTGGAGGAGCACCAGCTTAAACCATCTTGGACGTATTAATGATCCAAAGAAACATGGTTTTAGCCGAAAAGTTGGCCCAACCAATCTGAGAACGCCACGTCCACGTCACGTTTCAGCTCACTGAGAGCCTGGTCAAGCCGCAATGTTCCGCCATTGGCCCAGAATTTGGGGAGCTCCAAAATTCAGGGCTGGGAAATCCCCCAAAGATGGCTTCAAATGATCTTTATAAATATATATATATATGTATACAGTATAAATGACAATCTCATCCCAAGCTCCATGAAGATCCTCCATTTCATGATCTATTCATATCTATGTTTTACGTTGTTTACAGGAAATATGTATGGATGAAAGACTTTAAAACTGCGCCAATTTTTGTGGACCTCCAAGGGACATCTCGCATCCCAGAGATGGTGGCCAACCTTTGAAACTACCAAATGATTGGCGCGGTGATGCCCCTATAGTTGCCAAAATTGGCCATAATTATCCTCGTTATTCCTCTAAAAAAACTATCTCTGTGGTATACCGATTGCTGCATCTTGTTCCTAGCAAGACTTGAAACCAGCAACCCCTTCCACCACAGATTGTTGGTCGTGCAACCGTATGTCTGTGGTATGTTAGTTATATCGTTATATCAAGTTATATGCCCAATGTTTCAAACCATTCAAATGGGTATGGCTCGACTGATCACTTGCATCAACTCAGAAATTGGGATCAAAAATCAAACGTCGCAGCCAACAATCAATGCTTTTGAACTCAAGACCCACAACATTGGTCATGTTTAGCACAGTTTAGCCCTATAGTAGCCCGCAAAAACATGGGAAAATATGTCTACATAGCACCATATGTATTCGTAGGACTTCACCTTTCTATCGTCTTGCGTTGCAGCGGTGAAACCCTCCATTTTTTGAGGAAACCATCATCTTTTTTGCGCCAAAGATCCCTGGGATGCCACGCCGTGACCCAGGTTCGTTTCATGAAGTTCCAGAGTTTCTTACCAACCTGACCCGGAGGTGCAAGGTATGATACCTGGAACAGAATTGGTTCTAATCAAATCTCCCCAACATTAAACACCCCCAGTAAACGTGGTTTACTGGGGGATTTACACATTTTCGGGAACGTTTAGGGAATTGTTTTTCTTTGTTTTTAATATTAGGGGGATATGGATTAAATCGATTGGGAACTTGGGAAAAATAACCAACAGTAAGAATATGGAAGAAGTACTCTACTGAGACTCCAAGTTTATGGAGAGTGTTCTACTGTCTGGTTGCTCGGACCACTCCTAATGGTGATCCATTTGAATTGGTGCCTGGGACTGATTGACCAGCAATGGTTTGTAATCCATGACGTATGTATATGAATATGTATATATATATATATACATGTGTATATACATACATATGGACATATGTATGTATGTATATATATATATATGTATGTGTATATATATATATACATATGTATATTGTATATACATATTATTATATATACAATATACATATGTATATATAATACGTATATATATATATACATTAGTTTATTGACATCTCCAACAAACCATTTCCAGCTTACGGATCACAAACCTCCCTGTTTAACAGCCGGTTTAGCCGTTTGAGACCTGCCAAAACAGAACGGTCAGATCATGGGGCTGCAAGATGACCCGTCCCCAATGCGAAAGGTCACTGGGTTTTGGCTTCGACCAATTCCAACTATACGATTAGGTACTTGGAATCATCATCCCAGGAAAAACGGATTGATATTACAGATCTCTTGTGTTTGTTTGTGTGTATGTCTGTATCTATGGAGGGATGGATGCATGCATGCACATATCGTAAGTATAGTAATATCTATTGTATACCGCCCGTCTTCCCAAACAAGCCGCAAATATTCGCCACAAACTGGACACCGCCACGGCAGAGCCTCTTCGTTGCGTAATTTTTGGCAAGCCTGTCATTTGGTGGTTTCAACCCTCCCCATGAACAGAACGGGATCATCAGTGCGCTGCATGGCCAGGGCCAACATCTATCTGGCTGAACGGTCAAAATCCACCCCCCTGAAATATAATGTTTACATTAGTTATGTACGAATTGAATCATGACTAGGATTCGCCAATCTAATCGGTGAGGTCATTTGGGGGATCATTCCCAAAAAAAGGCTTTCCACGGCAAGCCCAACAGGAGAAACATGGACATGATGAGAATGATACAATCCAGCTTCTTGAGATCCTTTTCCAGCTTTTTTTTGTGGAACATTGCGCATCCCGAAATAGGATAGTTGAATGAATGGGTGGAAATGATGTGTCACATGGCAAATGACAAGTGACATAAATGGATGTTCAATACTAAAAATTACCAAAAAAAACTCTGCCTCGTATGAAAGTTGACAAATACAGCCTCTGACCCTGCCTCCCACATTGCGTTCTCAACGGCCACATTGTTCACCTCCTTTTTTCGCGATGGTGAACGGTGATGGTGACTGACTGTATCCCAATAGGAAAATGGGACAAGAAGGTGGGGATACAACAACAAAATCTCTAAGACGAATGTGTGCACATGAAATATTAT
This sequence comes from Symbiodinium sp. clade C Y103, assembly GCA_003297045.1. Classification (NCBI taxonomy): domain Eukaryota; class Dinophyceae; order Suessiales; family Symbiodiniaceae; genus Cladocopium; species Cladocopium sp. clade C. Next base: position 470,508 of record BGPT01000572.1, on the reverse strand, counting down.
GAAATATCATCCTGCATTTTATAGCGAAAAAATAATCGATTAAGCAAGCAAACCAAAATTGAATTGTGCCAAACATGTTGGGGGATTGAGTAAAAAACTGTAAAGGATGTGCAGGCTTTGTCCAGCCATGCAACAAATATTTTTTTCATTTCAGAGTGATGATAAAGTCATCCAATTGGTTACTTCCTATCAAGCACAGTGTTTTCATTCAAAGTCGTGAGTAGCAGAAAACAGAAAGGCTCCAAACCAAAACAAAACAAAAATTCATCAACATGCTGGGTTCTTTCTTCATTTTGACCCCTTACAGCTCCTTAAAAGCTAACATCACCGTCTCACACCAAAAACCGCGCCAACTGCAGCACCCAAATCGCGTCCCGTTTCGTCATCTTGCTTGGTGGGCACGCCTCAAGGTCTCAAGGTCCAACTGAACTCCAAAACAATGTGGGAGTACACCCCGGGTGTGATATGAACCAACCAAAATCGGCATGTTGGATCGTGACTGATCTTCCTTTAGTGGACTGGCTAGTCATCGGCCACTACCATTAGTGGAGCGCAGTCAACCAGATTTTCTGTCGAGGAAACCGGGAGATCTGACAGACCGGACCGGTGATCAACCGATTTGGGATATGCACCATTGCTCAAACATGTGTCCACAGACCCTACAAATCGACCGCATTTGAAGATCTCCAACTGGGATCTTCACTTGTTGGACTTGCTGGACGACATCCTAGATCAGCTAGATACGGGCAAATTAATCCCCTCGTCATTGCTTGGTTGCTCGCGGGTGAGTTGACACTGGAAATGGCGTGCCCTCTGGCAATTTGCTGTACTTTGTTGCATACCTGTGGAATGGCCCATTTAGAAATGACTTACCTATCAAGCATGGTGATATTCATAGCTATGCAACAAATTACCAGAGGCTGTATAGGAAGGGATACCATCTGCAACTGGAGGATTGTTCAGAGGGCAGCTCATCAAGCGGCACTCCAACATGCCCTTTTTTGGGACGATATATAAAAGCAACAGGTCTTCAAAAGCACAGCCCCTACAGTCTGTTGGTCTCATCCAGCCCCAGTAGGTTCTGCCGGACAATTCCCGTAATCGAAGGCAAAATCGGTTGTTGAGGATACCTCATCCGATTTTGAACATACCTGATGATGGATCTCTCATTTGTTGGGTTTATGTCACCAGTTTGCGAAACTTTTGCTCAAATATCCCCCATTTTTACACACAACCTATGGTGTACCAGTTGCACTGTGGCTTACCCAAACATGACGTACCCTAAAATTCCAATGCTTTATCTACGTTCTCGGTATCAACATCTATATGTGTGTATGTGATGTGTATTCTCATTATTTCACTATTGTTACAATATGATTGCTATTGCTATATATCATTATGTTCAATCGCATTTTATATACATGTAGAAATATGTTGTATGGGTGTAGTGCAGTCAAGAGCTGAACGCAGTGTTTCAGAACTTGTCATCAAAATCATAGAAGTTGTGCACATTTCACGGAAGTGTTCATCCTTTCACAAGCCCCCTATTTAATAACGTGCCTGTTCAACTGCTGTGGAATGGACGGCTCGAGAGCTGGCAGCTCTTAACGATACTGTCCACATATGTATACATTTATGTTAATACATATACAATTACATCTATATATATATATATATGTACATATATATATATATATGTGTGTATCAGCTGTTAACGATACTATCCCTATACATGTAATATACATCTATATCATGTATATAAAACATATGTGTAGAGATCATTATAAATCTATTGATGGCGGGCAACTCCCTCATCCTCGCAGTGGATCCAAGGCACCACGACGCGTCACGCATCCAGGCGTCCGCGGCCGGCGATCGCCCCACGACGGGTGGAGGCGCGACCCGCGGTGACGCCGGGCCCACGACGCGGGGTTCGGGAGAGGGTAGAGAATTTTGACTGAAGACTAGGATGGATAAATGTGTAAGATATTTATATAAATATATAAATATGTGTAATTTCATATATATATATATATATAAATGATGAAACAATATACCTTATTGTTTATTCTTATCATGAGCTTGAGACTTGACTTTGGTTTTCATTGTCTTGGACTTTCCCAAGCCAACGTGCTGTTCTGAAAGAGGTGAAGTGGATCATGAATGTAGAGTGAAGATCAGTTGGATACTTGGTGAAAAAGTGTGGTGGTTGGAAACTCGCTTGCTGTATGTGAAAAGGATTCCTTGTGCTTTTTCACATTCTGTGAACTTGCCTGAGCTTTCCATGTGCTTTGACAGCGGTTTTCGCAAGACCAGCTCTGGGCAAAGTCCAATCAACAGTTTGCATATTTGACTTCACTTAGATACAAGCTGGAATGACATCTCACACCCATTCGCACCGAGTATACTGGGATACAAGCAGAAATCATACCTACTTAACACCTGATCCTATCCTTGAGCCAAAAGGTTTCATGTGTAGGTCCAGAGGTATCAAGTTGATCAACTCTCAGATCAACTCGGGAATGATTTCACGGTGATGAAGGATTCTGGAAGGAAGAGAAATGAAAGATCACAAATGATAGGAATCAGACATAACCAGCATGGAAATCCAGGAAATACTGCCTGGTAAATAAAGGGAATCCAAGAATCATGATGAGTTCTTCTCCAAATGGAAGCCTAAGGATCATCTTCAATCGAGGACAGTCAGCCGAGGGTGAACAACCAATGAAACTCACCACTGACCACGCTTAGCTAGTCACAGCTTAAAATGGATGCCACTGGGTGAAATGTCCAAGGAACATCTACAGCAAACATTGGATCTTCTTCCATCTGAACATCCTTGAGTACATAAAAACATCATTAAAACCAAATCTGCAAAGAAAAATAACATGAAATCATGACAATATCGCACAGTCTCCTTCTTGGCAAAAAGACACGAGTGCCATAGCTGTGCCTTTTTTTCCTTCGAAAAGGTCCACTGATTCGATGGCAATCGTCCGCAACAGCTGCCTGTGGTCCTGTTGGGCTCGCAAGGTTGAGAAGGAAAATGGGGAGACCTGTCAATTTGAAGAAAAGGTAAGTACCAACATCTGTGATTTTCGTTTCTCTTTCATATGAAGGGGGGGTAAACATGCCTTTCAAGAAATCATTCTTTTACTCACCGAGGATGAAAATCCGGTGAGATCAGAAGAAAAGAACAAAGAGCATTGAGGACATGCACGTGCCTCTACAAGCAGAGGCTGGAGCCTGACTCTATGTCAGTCTATGTGTCCATTGTTTCACACCTCTTCATTGCAGTAAACTAAACTGTATCCCTCAGTCAGGTGTACTGAAGACAGTCCTCAGATATGATTGTGAATTTAGAAACGGACATGTTCAGTACCCACTGAATGCTCTGAGTGCTCGGAGAAACTGGGGGAAAGGGAGGCGTCCGGCAGGGCCACCACAATCACTCTCTCGAAAAGTGCTGGGGCTGACGATGTCCGAAGTCCAAAACTTGATGCCACAAGCCCCAAACCCATTTGTCTTTTAGATGTGCTTTCAATATCTTACACTAAAATTCTATAAAATTCTATTGCAAATCTGCAAATCCAACCTTTTTCAACAGACTACTGCTGCGTCACACCGTCACACATCGGTTTTCCGCGCATCGCGAGAGTAGAAGCATCACATGCTGCTTCTTGGAGCCTGTGGCCCCGCCGACGAAAAACTGCAACGAGTTTCCACATTGGCTGAGTGATATCATGTGGCTGGGTGATATGATATGATAACTGGATGATATATGTTCCTTTCCGACATCATATCAGCCAGCCATCAACACATTGCGAAGGCCTCCTGCACCCTGCTGCTGTCGCCCCCGGCGTTGGGAACGCCCCAAGTGACCACCCGGAAGCCGTCGGCGATGGCTGCGAAGGCACCATAGGAGGTCGAAGCAATCTGCTGGACGTTGAACAACTGATCTTGGACAGCAGCGCTGTCACCACCTTTCTCCTGCTTCAAATGCTGTGTAAAAGGGAAACATTGAATGTGGAACTTAGTTTAAACAAAACAATTTGGATATATTTGGATGGGAAAACGCTCTGGATATTCAATTAAATCAAGTCACTGATGGGTGGTAAAGATGGGTTTTCCAAAGTTTCAGCTAGTTTCACCCAGTCCCACGAGTCAATTATCACAAGTTCAGAGATATCTAGATCTATGAGTCAGAGAATGGTGTTTCTCTGCTGCTAGAAGATGTTCAAAGTGTGCTAAGAAACTAGCGCGGCTACCAGTACAAATAAAATCATCTTTTTTGATTATGTATGCTACCAGTAGTACCGCACAAGGCGGTGGCGGAAGTTTCAGAATAGGAAACCTATAGGAGAGGTTCGTTGTTGTGAGTCATGGATGGCAGAGCAGATCNTCAAAAGGTGGTTGGAGCGTCGGCCTATCTATCTGTCTATCTATCTGCCTGCCTAACTAACTGACTAACTGACTAACTGACTGATTGACTGACTAACTAGCTAACAAACTAACTAACAAACTAACTAACTGACTCACTGACTAACTGACTAACTGACTAACTGACTAACTGACTAACTGACTAACTGACTAA
>BGPT01000572.1:429098-465907 GCA_003297045.1 Symbiodinium sp. clade C Y103 | reverse complement strand
CGACTAACCGACTAACGGACTAACTGACTAACTGACTAACTGACTAACTGACTAACTGACTAACTGACTAACTGACTAACTGACTAACTGACTAACTGACTAACGAACTAACTAACTAACTAACTAACTAACTAACTAACTAACTAACTAACTAACTAACTAACTAACTAACTGATGACTAACTGACTAGCTAACTAACTAACTAGCTGACTAACAACTAACTAACTGACTAACTGAGTAAGTGACTAACTGACTGACTAACTGACTGACTCACTGACTAACTAACTGACAAACTAAGTAACTAAGTTGTTAAGTTGTTAAGTGGTTAAGCTGTTAAGTTGTTAAGTTGTTCAATTGTTAAGTGGTTAAGTTGTTAAGTTGTTAATTCAGTTAGTTAACTGACATCTCAAAATTTGCTTAAAACCCTCAGTTTTTGACACTTTTGACTTCCAAATGTGCTTGGCGCCACAACGGCATGCACTTTTTCGACATNAACTGACATCTCAAAATTTGCTTAAAACCCTCAGTTTTTGACACTTTTGACTTCCAAATGTGCTTGGCGCCACAACGGCATGCACTTTTTCGACATCGAATCATCATCGAATCGTCAAAAAGTGGTCCGAGACCCTCACGTTTTTACGATTTTCACTTCCAAATGTGCTTCGCGCCACANCGTCAAAAAGTGGTCCGAGACCCTCACGTTTTTACGATTTTCACTTCCAAATGTGCTTCGCGCCACAGCGCCGTGCACTTTTTCGACATCTCAACTTCCGAAAGTGGTCCGAACATGTGGTGTTTTTAACATTTTGACTTCCGAATGCGCTTCGCACCACAGCGCCGTGCACTTTTTCGACATCTCAACTTCCAAAAGCGCTCCGAACCTGACAGTTTTTAACACTTTTTACTTCCAAATGTGCTTCGCGCCACAGCGCCGTGCACTTTTTCGACATGTCAACTTCCAAAAGTTGTCCGACCGTGACAGTTTTTAACACTTGTTACTTCCAAATGTGCTTCGCGCCACAGCGCCGTGCACTTTTTCCACATCTCAACTTCCAAAAGCGTTCCGAACCCCATAGTTTTTAACATTTTTTACTTCCAAACGTGCTTCGCGCCACAGCGCCGTCCACTTTTTCCACATCGCAACTTCCAAAAGTGGTCCGAACCTGAAGTGTTTTAACACTTTTTACGTCCAAATGTGCTTCACCCCACAACGGCGTGCAATTTTTCATCTCTCATCCGCCGCTTTAGCGAGCCTACTTCTCGACCCTCCGGAGCCACAAAACATTGGAAAAACACAGTGTTTCGCGACTTTCCTGCCTTTTCGCGCACCTGCATCTCTTCTCTTCTGACTTTCTCATCNCCCTCCGGAGCCACAAAACATTGGAAAAACACAGTGTTTCGCGACTTTCCTGCCTTTTCGCGCACCTGCATCTCTTCTCTTCTGACTTTCTCATCTCTTCTCTTCTGACTTTCTCATCTCTTATCTTCTCTCTTCTGACTTTCTTCATCTTCTGACTTTCTTCATGGCTGAGCTCTCCACATCTTGGCTCTTCTCACCTCTGCTTTTCAACTGTCCATATTNTCTCTTCTGACTTTCTTCATCTTCTGACTTTCTTCATGGCTGAGCTCTCCACATCTTGGCTCTTCTCACCTCTGCTTTTCAACTGTCCATATTGTCGGAAGTTTCACTTCTAAACTTCCTTCGATCATGTTGCCGCAAGCAGCAGCTGCAGCCCTGCACTATCATTCATCCACCTCTTGAAATGACCTATTCGGTATCCGGGATGACCCTGCATTTCTGGGTTGCGTCAATGCCTATGGGACCGTCAGTGGTTGCACCAACCTGAATTTTTATCTAATAAGGGAGAAAATTCCCAGCATGGTCACCCCAATCCTAACCAACCGACCTAATCCTCCGGTCCTGATCGCCCCAGGTCACAACACGTCCATCGCTTCTGATCGCAGCAAAGGCGGCGCTCGTCGCTTGAATACGCTGCACATTGCACAAGTCTTGCGAGGCTGCGGCCGTGTCGCCACCGAACTTGGGATCGCCCCACGTTGCCACCTGGGAGCATGTCAAATCATTTACGGATGTACATATTGTTATTATCATTGTTATTATTATCATTATTACTATTATCATTATCATTCGGTATTATTATCATCATTATTTGTTGTATCATTATTAAAATTTATCATATATATATATATATAGCACTGTGTGGCTGAAACATTACTATGATGTATTTGGTTGGTGTTTTGGATATCTACCTTTTCCCATTCACTATGGAAACGCATCACCTCAAAGTGGTTAGTTTGGAGATCATCATGGAAGTTTGTAGCTCGCGAGCGCGTTGTAACCCCAAAAAAATGGTTCCAGCAATTGGGCTCATCATCTCAGGATAGGAGTTGTTTATGCTGTATTTCTTCAGCAAAAAATAACATCGTGAGGATTGAAGTAGCTGTGGACTGCGAGTGATTCATAGCTGTTTCAGCTTCTTAAATAAACTTTAATGTAAATATATGTAAATATTAAAGAAAGAAAACACCAAGCCAGCCACTGTTCCATCCTGCTGCAGCGCTGCAAAGGCCCTTTCCGTGCTCTGGATCTGCTCGACCCCCCGCAGCAGTACCGAGCTGCCGCTGACGCTGGCATCTCCCCAGGTGACCACTGAGCCGTCGGCCAGGAGCGCAGCGAAGGCGCCGTGGGTGAAGAGACCTTTGGTGGCCTGGATCTGCTGGACACCTGGGGGCCGTTCTTGGGGGAAAAACATGGGAAAGCTTAGGATCTATATGGGTATCGTGGTAGATATTTGGATATCTTTAGATGTCTTCCGAGGCCCAAGGTTTTGCCAAAATGGAACACCTAAAAAGTCTGGAACCTCATTGCAGTAAGGTACCGCTTCATGATGCTTCATGCATAGACATGAAAGGACATATTCATGACCATAGTGACAATATTTTGGGAAGACAAAATGGGCAGGAGATGCTCACAGCAGGTGGTGGTTGCTGTCTGGCCACCTCTCAGTTGATCTTGGACTGCCGCACTGTCACCACCATGCTGAGGGTGTCCCCACGTGACCACTGATCCATCTGCCAAAATCGCCGCAAACGCCGAACACGTGGACTGAATCTCCTTCACCTGCACCAGTCGACCTTGAACTGCTGCGCAGTCCCCACCGTGGCTCGGGTCTCCCCAGGCAACCACCGATCCATCGCTCAGGATCGCTGCAAAAGCATCGAAAGTGGACTGGATCTTCGTGACACCAAGCAGCTGGTCTTGCACATCACTGCTGTCACTGGAGAAGGCATCCTCAAAGCCCCATGTCACAACCTGGTCTGGAGTTCGGACTTCAACCGATGCGTCGCTTGAGATAAATTATCATCATGTCAATGTCATATTGTCATGGGATCATCATCCTGATTGGGCTGTATGGGATGCCAAAAAGATTTCAGACCATCCGGATATCGCTTGGGTGCGTGATTACCACTCTTTCTTGCTGGCCACACACTGGCTATGGGTAAAAAAAATACGACTGCGCAGCCGCTGATTCTGGTCGTTCGATGCCACTCGCTCTAAAAAATCCAACCATCCAATTTCTTGGGTTCCAACTTTGAGACAAAACCCATGGCAAAAAACATGTCTGAAATCACCACCCTGCGACTGTTCCGTCTCCTCTGATTGCCGCGAAAGCATAGTGCGTCGACTGCAGCTGCCGTACATCGCGAAGCTCATCTTGCACAGCACTGCTGTCGGCACCCGAATCTGGATCACCCCAGGAAACAACTCGGCCATCTGAGCGAAGAGCTGCAAAAGCAAAACGTGCGGCTTGGATTTGCGTCACATTGATTAGTCGATCCCGGACTTCAGTGCTATCACCCCCATTCTCCTCACTACCCCAGGTGACAACTCTTCCATCCTTCAAGATCGCAGCAAAAGCCACCCCATTTGCCCGAATCTGCTGCACATCTTTCAGCTGATCTTGAACTGCTGAACTGTCGCCGCCCTCGCAGAAATCGCCCCAAGTCACAGCTCTGCCACCCAGACACCAGAGAGCAAAGGCATCCTGCAGGGGACCCCTTTTTCAGGGATCCAAGGAGGGAAACTCATCCAATATACCATCTTGTTATTTAACATGGCCATGGAAAATCCCCTATAAATGGAGGTTTCTAGCAAAATCACGAAAAATTCGCCAGCTATTCCGTGGCTATGTTAGTCATAACCAGAGGGTACACACGTTGTCTCACCCAGAAAGGGTCTCTCAGCAGGAAATGGGGTTTCACCTGACCAGCCGCATCGGATCCGCCGCTGTCCTGTGTTGCTGCAACGTGGGCTGGTTGCACCACAGCATCCAGGACATCTCCATCTTGAAGCCCAGCATCTTGCCTGCACACCCAGAAAACTCACAGGGGACCTAAACAAGTAAGAAATGAATGATATTATAGATATATATATATATATATATATATATTTGTATTGTATATGTATATACATATATTGTCCAATGATACATTATGTCCAATAGCAAAGTTTAGGGTTAAGCTTGGTGCACAATTTGGGACCACCATGACATCTCCAAGCGCCAAGCTACAGGGAGACCGGTGGATCTAGCAGGCGCCCGGCAGCCGTGAGTCCTGGTTTGCAAAGTGCTCCAAATTTGTTGCGCTTGTAGTCGCTTTAACAAATATCACATTCCTCATTGGTGACAGGTGCCATATAATCCCACAATTTCCAAGTGGTGAAGAAAAGTTGGTGTTGTGCTTGTCTCGAGCCTCGCATATATTCCTCGCTCCTTTATAATGATCATGGGGGTTTCACCCCAGGCCGCCCTGAAAAAAAGGGCGGTTCTTGGTGTTTAAGATTTGCCCTTAATAACCACCCAAGCCCAAACATTCTTGGGTGGGTCACCTTCAGGGGCTGGTTGAATCCTGATGATAAACCACCTTTGCCAAGCAGCTCAAAAATCCCAGTCGAAACGCCCGCTGCGCAGCAGCCTTCAGGTCTGCCACTGTGCCAGAGTCTTCCACTGAGACCTAGCTGGTTTTGGGGGGGGCCCTCAAGAGATCATCCAATCGATTTCTCGCGTGAAAAGTATTGGTTAGTAAGTTCACTAAATGGTTTATCCCATATGTCATCGGATTGGTTTAAGGGAGGAAAAAAAACAACACACCCCTGCATGGTTTCCCGTAGATTTTTCCTGAAACCAATCCAATGAATAAATATATATATATAGAATATACTGTATATAATATGTATGTCAATGGATTGTAACTATGGTTATTCATCAGTTCCGATTTGTTGGATGAACCTCCATGAGGCAAATCAGGAATTAGACCAGCCGAAATGGGGGTATCAAGCCAACCATTATGGGGATAAACATTCTATACTTCATTGGGTGTGTGATCATACTTGGGGGGATCATGGTGAAAAATGGAAGCAGGGAAGCATCGGGCACCAGGGCCACTAAAGTGATCTGGTTGGCAGTCATGAAAGCGAGGGGTAGAAATTCTGGCGAATCCCCCCATCCCAAAGGGTCAGTTGTGGTTTCTGAAATACACAAAATACAGATCTATAGTGCTGAAAATCTGAGAAATCGCCAAAAACAAACAATATGTGAGACTTGGCTATGTGAGATTTCCCCAGAACAAAATGCAATTGCTGACCAAATCAAACTAAACATGGCTAAGGCTTAAAACGGGTTGCACTCCGAAAAAGAATGGCGTCAAGTCAAAAACAGAAACAACCTGTCTGGGTATGGGCCATGCTATTGGGTCCCTTTCACTGCATGGTTAATACAGTCCAACATGACCAAAACATATGGGTTTGCGTGAAAATTTAGAGGAACAGCCAAAATCCACTGGTTTAGCAAACCATGTGCCCATCAAAAAAATTAGAAAAAAAAATTAGACATGAATTGGGGCATCGCTATTCGCAGACAACCCATACGGTGGTGACTCAAACATATTCGCAGTAGTCTGTTTTCGTCCCAGTCCCAGTCCCGGTCCCGTTGTCGCTCACCTCCTCCCTGCGTCCGCTTGGCAAAACCACCTGAAACTTTCGCCGTCCAGCACGGGGGCGCTTGGCATCCGGTTCCATCGCCGACGCCAATGGGAATGGAGCGCCAAAATGATGTTGGAGTGACTGGGATGAACTCTGTAGCAAATGGCAAGATACTCTTCAACAAACTAGCAGATCTATGAAAATGTGTGGGTTTCCTTGGAAATCAGCATAGATTATCTACAAACATCTACAAATACTCCATGTTCCATGTTCCATTCCATCTCTTTTTTTGTGTCCACTGCAGGATACTTGAGGGCATATCCTAAGTCCTCTGTTTGCAGTCTGGGCCACAGTGCCCAACGCATGAGCAGATACCGCGGGATGCAGATGCCCCGAAATGGAGTGATGACGTGCGAGCCTCTACGCCTCTACCAGGTATACATGTGCTACATAGAGACATGTTGCAAACACCCCGTAACATGCAACTGACCATGATGGTACAATAATTGGCCTGCAAACCAGCTGTACTCACCAAAGTATGCACGTCAAACTGAGTAACAACAACCATAAATAGGGTCAATTGATGGCTTCCACCAACTCGATGCTGTGGAGGGCCCATTGTTGTGAATGTGTCCTAACATTGATGATAGCCCAAGCCGAATGGTCGATTAGTCTATTACTGCTAAGATAGACAATGAAAGGGATTGAAATGATGGACTTTGGTGGCCCCAATTTGCCCTTGCTTGCGTAGGACTATGTTATTGCTAACATGTATCTTATATATATATACATTGTAGATTGTAGAGTCAGAAAGCACCAACATGAATGGGGCCCAAAGTCTTTGTTGAACCTGATGACGGCTAGTCCTAGGGAGGTCGGAAACATCTGCCCTACAAACATACGGGGTTCGCGGACCGTCCTCGCGGTGGACTCAGTTGATCTGCATCTCCACATCAGCATCACTGGCCTGCGGCAGGTCGCTGGGTGTCCGATGAGGAAGGGGCGCAAGTGGCGGTGTTTCCACCCTTCTCTCCTCAAAAAATGGACCAGAAACATGTTCATCCATTTTCCTCCTATCTATACATGACATCAATGAAGGATTTTGGATGATTTCGGATGAGTTTTGCTCTCTTGTTGGCCATCAAGACTGCAAAAATTGCACCGCTCCTTCGAACGGACTCCCTCGCTGAGCTGATGTTGAACTTGCTGTCCTTCCGGCACCTGGCAGATCCTGGCAGCAGGGTCAAAAGGCTGTGGCAATTTCGGGGATCAAACGTATTGTACAAACATGTATAAACTAATATAACTAATAAAAACTCATCAAACTACAGAAATCTTGGGGGTCAAAATGACTGTTCCCCATCATTTCCACGTGATCCACGACAATGCATCATCTCTGTGACCATTTGGTGGCATGTGGCGCCATGTCTCAAAATGGAGGAAGCGCCAAACGGCTGTTGGTTTCCACCCCGAAAATTCGTCATCGGGGATCATCATCCCATTTCGATGAGTAACCACCAACCAGCCACGGCACCTCCCAGAGCTACCGGACTTCAGGGATGGCTGGATCATGCTGGATCTACCAAGAAGATGTTTTCAGAATCTGTGGTTTAAACTATGGTAAGCCATGGTAGACCCAACTGGATGTATGATATATATATATGTAATGTATATGATTTTGCGGTATGGTACAAGTCATTACAAGTCGTTTCAATGTTACCCACTTCTGGTTGATCTCTTCAGGCAGGGCATGGTGTATCTCGTCCGGCCACCTCCGGGTCCAGCGAGCTGCTCGAACGAATTCATCGCTATCACTGGAACGAAATGCCTCGGCGGAAACTGGGGGAAACCCCTCGAATCATCCAGTCGTCATGGATGACCCTGACTTAGTTTTGAAACAACCATGGTGACTTGCGGATCCCCCATGACTGAAAAAAAAAAAAGAAATCATCTGACTCAATATATTGGTCGGTTGTCATCCCTCCATCGATCACTAGAAAGGGCGAACCTCACAGCAGTTGTCTGACCTGAGTCATGAGGACGGAAAGTTGGAAATCATTAGATCCAACCAACTCCATCCAAATCCCAGATTGAAAGCTACAACTTGTCGATCACTAGGACAATTTAGGCGTGAGATTGAGGCCCTTCACTGCCACTCAAAAGGATAGGAAAAGGGAAAACAGAAAGCTATCGGACGATTGCCGGCGACAGGAAATCTATGGGCTCATGAGTCTCGATGGGACACTTCATCCTCGTGTCTGCTGAGTCCCAGTTTTGTACATGAAAGTTTTCTACATGACTATATACATACCAGGAAAGTGTCCTACATTTGTTGAAGCCCTCAATTGTTACAATCTTGATATCAATACAATTCTGGCACACCCTATGAAGAAAATGAGCCAAGTGTCTGCCATCGATGATCAACGGGCGTAATGGGAGTATGTCAACCTGTCCGCTTGTCGGGTAGGGAAGTGGCACAGTTTGGGATGCAAGTCCCCCAGTACCCCCCAACCCAGATTTGGATGGTTCTCTGGGTTTCGAAAGCGGCCAAGAACCTGCAAAGTTGTGTGGTCTTGAATTTGAACCGTGCACAGGTGACAAGTTGCCATTGTTATTGTCTGTGCTTGTGGAAAGCCAATCATAATCATCAACAGGAGTTTTGAACCAAAGCACCTGGGAGGTTCCGGTAATCAAACATGGCAATGGAAAATCCACCTTTTATAGAAGATCTTCCGTAAAAACCTCCATTTATCGTTCATTTTCCATTGCCAAGTTACCCTTGCAAACTATGAGTTTTTGTTCACAGTCGTAAGCTGCTGACCACCGGGAGAACAGTCGTATGGCCGCTGCGTTCCCAGGTGATAGGAGCTGTATATTGATCCAAAGTCATGGTGTGTTTCACCCGCGGTCTGTAAATGTTGACCACATGTTCATCTAGTGGTGAAACACGGGTTTGTGGATAATCTACCCTCTGGTTATTTAACATAACCATGGAAAATGGCTAATGTTGGATGATTTTCCCATAGAAACCTCCATTTATAGGGGATTTTCTATGGCTATGTTAAATAACCAGAGGGTATATATATATATATATCTTGTCTGAAACCTGAAAACTGAGACCATTTTAGTTCCATTCAGGTATCTGACCAGACAATCCACCTGATTTTTCATTGTAACATCCATATGCAACCATCAGTGTGTCAGCCATCCATGGAAGCAGTGAAACATCGTTGACAACATCATGGGGTTAAGATGAACATCATGGCCATGTTTCATGGTTCCGTCACTATCTAGACAAAATAGTAGTAATATGAATGATAATGATAGCATACTGTAGTAAATGATAATTTTGAAAATAATAGGATAACACAGGATAACAATGTAGAACAATATAGAATCAGCTAATACAACAATGATTCAAATGATATAGTAATAATATAGTAATAATATAATATAGTGATAATATAGTAATATCAATACGACCCGTTCTGGAGCCCCAGTGCAACGACTCTTCAGCCCGAATTCTGCACCTGCTTTGTGCAGGAGCTTGAAAGGGCTTGTAACCTGGCGCAAAAAAGTGGATGTTTCACCAAGATTGGAGAAGTCTATATATCATATACATACATGTCTACATTATGATGAACAACTGAGACTAAGATGGGAGATGGGAACCTTAAGGGGACTTAATCAAGAAATTCAGGAAGTTGATCAACAAAAAAAAGGTGTTTCGTAGATTTTCCCTTATATAAACCAATTTTCGGAAAGATGAGAACAAGCAGGAACCAGGGAAAATCACACACAGAAACATTAGGGTTTCACCAACACAATAGGGATCTCAGCAACCAAAGTGATGATGGGCTTCGAAAATCAACTTTCAAACAACTATAGTGGGATAGATATCAGATTACAGCTTATATATCAGCTAAGATGATGTGAACAACTAGTACCCCGATTGGGGAGAAGCACCAATGAAACCCTACGTGAATGTCCCCCGCTGCCTGGAATGCTGATCTACCGGTTCCGGTGAGCTAAGCCAAGGCAAACTACGTACATAAGTGTATGTATAATATATGTATAATATATGTACAATATATGTACAATATATATGTATAATACATGTATAATATATGCATAATTATGCATAATTGGATCTTAGAGATTCTTATAGTGCTTCCCAAAGCTTATGTCTGGCCACTGCTGTTGACTGCAGACCGCCCCCTCTGCTGATTTCGAAATCGGCGGTTTTTGCGCTGACCTTTTCGGGTCCCATCAGGGCTCATTCTTGGGTGAAACTCCTCGGCCAGACCTTTTCAGCTCGAGCCCGCAGGCGTTTGATGTTGCCTTGGCATCCGGTGCAGGATGTCAAGGGGAGTGGCGAATGAGCCACCCACAGCATGGGAAAAAAAAATGTGGAGCACCCTGTGCCAATCTATGCATAAGATGATACAAAACTGGTTTTGCGAGAACACTCACCATTTGTGGATGATGCTAGTGTTTGAAACGATGAGACTTTCAAAGTTGGTGTACCAGAGGGTATCAATTGGGATCTACTGTAGCTACAGTAACAAAAAATAAGATCATTGCAAGTAAGAGAAAGTGCGTGGTGGTTGAGCCATCCAAGCTCCACGACTGTTCAAAAATCCCTCTTCTTCGGTGGCTCAACCACAGATTGCCCTCCAAACCCCCAAATCTTTCAGGTCCCAGTTTCCTTTGAGGAGACTGATCTCACTTGAAAAATCCGAATAGCCCATGCCACGAGCGACCAAGCCTTGCGTCAACAAACGTATAGTTGGATCATTCCAACCCAACAGGCCCCCAAGGGAACACAAAAACTCGGGAGGTGGCAGAGCCGACATATGAGTTTCTGATCCAACAAGAGGTTGGTTGGTAAATGTCCCATTTTGGATCCATTTCGAGTCTTTGGATCATCAATCCTATGGTTTAAAAAAAAAAAAAACATGGGTTTCAGGCGCAGTGTTTCTCTCAGACAAAGCCAATCAACTAATTCCCCTCTGGTAATCAAAACGTTGCAAGGGAAAATACAATACCCCATTTTATAGATGACTTGCCCTTAAAAACCCTTCATTTATGAGGGGATTTCCCGGCCGGCCATGCTTGATTACAGGTGGGTACGCCATTCCCATCCCTGCGAGCACCTGGGTTGCTCTTATGTTGCGGCAAGATTTCAGCCAGGCGGACGTCATAGCCCACCTACGGAGCGCTACACTCATTTCTGTAGCTTACCCCTCTGGTAATCAAACGTGGCTAGCTGGGAAATCCCTGAACTAAAGGGAGGTTTATATAAATGGAGAAAAATCTACAGTGTATATGGTTGATTTTCCATTGCCACATTTGATTGCCAGAGGGTAGATATCGGCCACGTCCCATGTAAGGATGCTCATCATCAAAAAACACCTCTCTGGGTCAAATCCCATAGGAAACCATGTTTCAAGAAATCTTCATTTGGGGAACATGAATCACCAAGAGAAGTTGGATATCAAATGATATCAACCCCAAAATACCATTATGTTAATCTTGAAACCCCACCTGTCCAACAAAGAGTCCATCTGTGGGTCACACTGGGCAGAAACATTTGTTTTACCACATGTTACTAAGCTATTGTTAGTAGCCCCCTGGAAAAAAAAATACAAAAGTTCTCAATGTGTCACTCTCCTAGTAGGATTTCACTTTTTCTATAGGTTCGATCTTTATTGGGGGTAATACATGGTCCACGACTTCATTTGTCCAACTGAACTCGCTGCCATACCTAGCATCTAAGCTTAATGGTCACCACTCTTCATATCGAGAGTGTATGCTTTCGGCTACTCTATTCACTTACAACCACGAGGTTCATCTACAAATCAAGGGTTCAATCATTCCACTGGACCATCAAAGTTTCAGGTTGGGAATGCCAAATCTACTGAGGGCGATCCACAAGTCACATCAGCACCCTTCCTGTTTGCAAGTGGGCTTGAAAATAAAGTATACCCACAGTATACCCCCAAATTATGGCCATTTCCATGAGGGTAATGATGATCAATCAATGGTCAATCATTGGGTTTCGAGCGTGTCTACGGTTTCCCCATCATTTCCCAGGTACCAAACCCAGCTTTTCCCATCTTCGATTTTTCCTGGAAGTTACCAGCCTGGCCTTCTCAATCCAAATCTCCAGGAGTTTCATGAGCCGTGTCATTTCGAAACTGCAACGCCACTTTGGCCTGGAAAACAAATCGGAAATCGCTGAGGATTTTTGAAGTGGTGAGGTTTTTTTCCGTGAACTTTCAAGTGGTTTGTTGGTGAAAAAGATCAAAATGGTGATTGGTAAGGAAGTTTTGAAGTGGTAATTTTGAAGTGGTCAATCGAATCGAGGGGATGTTTTGTGGATTTGAATGATTCCATCGAATTGCTATGTTTTGTTTAGTACTGCAGAGGGTTTTTTTCTAGTGAATCATGCATGTATATATATATATAGATACATATATGGGTTCGGAAAATAAGATACCTCATTCTATCCACTGTTAATCAAAATTGTCGTATTGAAATGGCCATTTGGGGGTACCATCATTTTCAGACACATCCATCCAAATGAACATGAGTAAATTGAATAACCATGAACGCAAAGAAATAATAAAAAGGAATAAAATGATCGGAATAAAATGAAACTGAATAAAATGCTAATGGGCCAATGGGTCGAACATAGGGTATCAAGAAACGAATGCTGTAGGAATTGTCGGTGGGTGAAATAAGGAGTACAGTACTCAAATGTTTGATGGACGGCTTGAACGCATGGAAATAACAATCCAAAAATCCCCTGGGGGTCTAAGTGTCCTGGTTCCGGACTGATGTCATGGCACCCAAAAAAAATGGGATGAAAGAAAAATCACAGGAAAACTCGATATTTGATGATGAAAACCATGGTTCCTGCAGATAAAGTAAACCCAGTTCTCCCCATGATCCTTGGTTGCAGCACATTTCTATGAATGCTTACTGTGGTTAGGTCGCTTCCTTAGACTTCATTGAACCGTTACCCATGGAGCACCACCCAACTGCATCCCCTCTTCGGATTAAGACTGCAACCCGATCTGGGTGAAAATTGGCCAAAGACCTTTCATGTTTCCTTTCACTTGCTCAAACTGGCGAACATATCTGGCTCCTAAGACTGAAATTTCGAACCCAAACACATGTCTGTGCAATGATAATATAATATAATATAATATAATATAATATAATATAAGATAATATAATATAATACACTATAATACACTATAATATAATATAATATAATATAATACAATAAAGTATAATATAATATAATATAATATAATATAATATGATATAATATAATATAATATAATATAATATAATATAATATAATATAATATAATATAATATACATACATACATGCATACATACATACATACTAACATTACATTACATTACATTACATTACATTACATTACATTACATAACATTACATAACATACATTACATTACATTACATTACATAACATTACATTACATTACATTACATTACATTACATAACATAACATACATTAATTACATTACATTACATTACATTACATTACATTACATTACATTACATTACATTACATTACATTACATTACATTACATACATACATACATACACATATATATATGTATACTTATGTATATATATATATGTATATGTGTACAATATGTACAGTGCATAATGCATGCATGCATGCAACCATCTATCTATCCATCCACACATATATGTGTATGTGTATCTATGTGTGTATATATATTTATATACAGAGAGAGAGAGAGATGGAGAAGGAGCTCTTGAAGTGGGGGATCCCCAAGTCACCATGGCTTTCAGCCGCTCAGCCGAGCAGCTCTTGCGCTGGTGCGAAGCCGCGGGGGCACTTGGGCGCTCGAAAGAAGTAACTCTTGCTCCAAAACCTGGCCAAACATGGTGAACAATGGTACTTTCATCGTGATTTGATGGTGAAAAATGGTGGTTTAAAATGGTGAAAAATCGTACAAAATGGTGATGTCATGAACAACTTAAGGGTGATTTAATGAGCAACTCCCTTGGGAATCAAACACTAAGAATGGGAGAAAAATGGGGGAATCCCTGATTATCAAACATTGCTGGCTGGGAAATGCAAGAAATGGGCATTTCATGGGAAAATTGTCGAACTAGAAGCGGGATTTTCCATTACCATGTTTGACGACAGGAGGGTAGCCATTGAAACATGAGGGCTTTCCATTGGTTGCATGGTAGTCAACAATAACGTTTTTGACCAACCAAAAAATTGAGTGCTTAAGCATCAATCATTGGGATTTTGCTAGCCAAATGGAATTGTGGTCCATGCCGGTTGTGATATCCCTAGTGAATCGTGATCTATATGTTTAACTCACAGCTGTTGGTCGCAGCCCATACTCTTGATCTTCGGCAATGTGCTAAACCCAACTGTAAAGCCTCATTTACTGGTGTACTTTCAAGCAGTAGAAACTCAAATGGTCAAATGAGATATTGGTGTGCAGTATCATTTCCGGTCAGGTATAGCACATTTATCCCCCCGGTTTATTATGACTTCCATTCAACTATTGGGATACGAATTTCAGTTTCAGCACATCATTTCTGGAGTGCTGAGATGCTAACCTCGATGATAGTGAAGTCAAAACTCTACCATGGTTACGAATTGGGGCCCCTGGTCATCCCACCATGATGACGGATTCCGGAATGAAAATGGATTGACATAATATGCAGATGTGTATACATGTATGTAAGTCATTATGAAAGTAGAAATACATGGTTGTATATACAATTAGTGACAATTGCAAGTAATAATTACTACCATGGTATATGCCATGGTATAGAAGTCCCTTGGAAAATGGATTGATGACCATCCCCCAAACCCTGGCCATTTACCCAAGTCTTGACCATGGCACATATATCATCATATATCCTATGCCCATGTGTTTTCCACTGACAGTGTTAGCCTGTGCTCGTCGTAGAACTTCTTGATTCCCTTTTCAGCGAATTCCAGGTTTCCTTGGTCACTTCCGGCAGGGTGTTGAATACTGGGCAGGAAATGTGCCAGGATTAGTGGTATCACAACCTGCCCCAAGAGGCCTCCCCTGCGAGTCTGCTGGCACATGTTCCCTGCGGTTGAAGTTCTATCGCGAAGAAGTTTTCTGGCCGCTTGGCCCAGCATTTACTCATTTTTTTTACAGTGGCGAAATATGAGCACGCAACATGGATGGTACAATTACGAAATTGTGGCAGCAAAGCGCAAGCGATCAAACATGTATACTCTGGTAGTCTGACCTAGTATAAAAAACATTGGCGATAGACAGATCAATCATATTCCCATTGCCATGTTTGATGAAAGGCACCAACTCCATAGATGGAAGGATACTGCAAATATCAGGGGCGGTCTTTGAGCCCAGGCATCTGAATGATCATGAATGATCATGATAGAATGAGTAGTATAAATTCTACATAAATTCCATATATGGAGGTGTCCAAAAATAAGGGCCGCCCCCAAATCATCCATTTACAGATGGATGTTCCATATGGTTCGATTATAAAACATCCATTTTGGGGTATCCCCACTTATAGAAACCCGAATGAGAATTGCGTCCGAAGATTCACAACCAATCCTTCAACGCCCACGGCCGAAGAGATGACCATCCCAATGATAAACCCTTTGGGGTTCACCTTACATCCAGAATACAAATAGAGGTATACCCAATGACAAACACCCAAAAACCGTGAATGTTTTGTTCAAAGGCAAAAAACCTTGACCTTTCTGATCTTTCCGTTTGTCATTAGTTTAACTGCAAATTCATTGACCTTTCTCTTACGTATTTGTACCTCCAATCTGCAGCCGAGGATCTCTTCGTCTTCCACGGCTCGATGTTGCCAAGGACCCTTGGGCAACTCGTATCATCCGTCATGTTCCTCGGGTCCAAAGTGTAGGGAAAGGTGTAGAAACTATAGCAACATCCACAGGAAACCATGCTTCTGACCATCAAATATAGAGGTTTCCTCTGGTTTCCTGTTGATTCTCCCTTCATCCAAACTTCAATTCTGAGATGGTTGGTTGAGGTTGTTGAGGATGCTAATGACGTCCGTACATCAGCTGGACTGATGGGCATGGATCAAAATGCTGCACATACTGATTTGATCAGAACAATGAGTCAACATGACCAAAATCTGTAGCCCAGGGGCTGTTGGATCCACTCTTCAGTTGTAAGTGCTTTGTTTCAAAAAGGATCAGCACTTCAGCCACTGGTCTGAATAGTCAAAACTGCGTCGCAAAACTGGGTCAGCTACCGTGTCTCTGGTGCGTTTCTGTAGAGAACAAACAAATGTCTGAAATGGCCACACGGCATCATGAAAAACCTTGGATCATTCGGCAATCTCACCCTGTTAAAAATTCTACCCCCCAATTCAACACATGTGTTTTTGAATCTGGGGGAAACCTTTCTTCCAATTCATGGGAGGATTAGGGGGGCCCAGGTGCAAGGTTCAGGAGTCGAGGTGGCGCCATGGCTACTGCCGAGACTCAAAGCTCTCATGCAAAGAATGGACGAGCGCCACCGCGATTTGAAGTCGTTCTGAGTTGCCAAAAATGGCTCTGAAATGGCTCATGTCATGAGCGGCCCACTCCACCTATACAATGGTCTATGCTATGCAGCTATTCAGAAGATAGGGATGTCGGATACTCAAATGCTGCATTTACCGGATATGCATACCTCTGCACTTGGATTATTTCAAAGGTTTGGGAAAATACACGGAGCAGCCAGTGTGAACTGCGACCACCAGGTGTGCGAATGGCGCCAGTGAAGAGATGAATGAATTGGTTACAGCAGATCAGTAGGAAGAAGACCCCATTGGCTCCCCAAGCATAGCGGCATAGAGACAGAGATTTTGAGTCTCCCCTATACATCTTTCTAAATTAGTGGACCTCGGAAAACTGTATCAACACATCATTCCTGGCTAATTCACATAAATCAACATCCTAGCGCCCCAGCAACTTCCAAAACCCATAGTTCCAGAGATCTTGCTCCAAGATTCTCCAGGCACATCATAGAGACCTGTCTTCTCCAGCATCCAAATGACCTGGGACACAGCAATTTCACCATGCCATCTTTGAACGTCTGAAGGGAAATCGTTCCAGTTAGATGTGGACAGGGTCCACAGACTCAACAAGCCATAGAGCATCAAGAAACATGTTGTTTTGATATCCACAAAAATCATCAGAGACTGAATGACATTCCTAAAAGCTTGGAGAGTGAACATCTTGGTTTCCCCCACCACCACCTAGGAACAATGTGCAGGACCCATCAAGGACCAAGGAAGGATAGTTGAATGTGTCGCCTCTACAGATTGTAGAGCCCTGCGAGGGGAATGGGTGCCGCGCAATGGGTGCAGCTTAGTTTATGGCAGGACGCATTGCAAAAGTGCTTGAGAAGTCTGCTAGGGCCCTAGGCCAACCCCATGCTTGACAACCATCACTTCGTGGCAAGATCATTGGTGAGATCGCCACTTTTGAAGCTTGAATTCCAGAGTGTTCTTGATGAATCTCCCCAATTTCCGACGTTTCCTAGCCGTCATAGCAACCATCTCACCAGCGGGCCTGACTGAGACCGTCTTCCAAGTTTCCAATCAGACCACTCTTTCATCACCATCTCTTTAGTGATGTTTCACCATGTTTCACCCAAGAAAATCCAAAAATCCCACGACCCCACCCCTCAGCGGTCTCCGTCCCAGTCACATCCGCCGCCTTTTTTCTGAAGCTGGGATCCTTGGCGGCAGAAGTCGGGTGAAACTGTTGGGTCGTTTTGTTCTGGTTGCTTGATAGGTTTCCCTATGATTCTTGGTAGTTGTTGAATCAGAGCTGAATGGATAAAACATCTGCAATATAGTTAGATGTTTGTCTACCAGGTAGGATAGTCCAATAGATTCCCAAACCAGCTAGTACAATCCCCCATAATCAATCAACCGGGGTATCTTTAATGGCACATGTTGTGGTGATTCATCATTTCAGACATCCCCACCAGTCGCTTGGGTTCAATATCTGGCACGAAAAAAAACAATTGATCCCCTAGGGCTGCATATTTTGCAGTTCAATGTAGAGTTTTATCTGTCTGTTTACTTGATTCAATACCGGCGGATGTTTATGGACTGGAACATCCTCACCTGTTGAAAGAGAATATGAACATCATCTGCGACATGGATAGAAAATGGTTCACTTTTCTGCCGGATCTCTGTCTCAGATTGAGGGGATCAGTTGCAAACAGACAATCACCTCAAGTGATACCTTTGGATCCTCGTCCCAGTAAGGATGAAATAACAAGAATAGTTCAAACCGAAAAGCAGATCATCATTGGTTATAATTATCCCATTATCTCACCATGTTGTCCTAGTGAGATCCCAATTTATAGGCCATCAATACAAAGGTGGATGGACTTCTCAAGTTCATGTCACCCTGTCAACTCAGGTGGGAGGCGATAGAGCTCGTATCATAGAGACCCCGTTGTTTCACTGTTTGGGATCAAAAACCACATCCCATTGTTTCTACCCGTCTGTCAAGTATGTAATTAGGATAATGTCGTTATCATCAACCAGATCCCCATGTTGCACATCTCATGTTTACCATTCATTTTGTCACATGTGCACATTGTTGTACAAAGTAAACATATCAACCATGTCCGATTGTTTCACACACGTTCATTGCGGTGTGTATATATATAGGCATACATATAATATATATATATATATATACACATATCTTCATTGAAATTATCACATGTTTGGAGGATCATCCCACGGATCGCAACTGGTCAATAACCCTGATCGGCTCGTCCCGATCCATGCCTTATCCCATCAATCTACATGGCTGAACTAACCATGTTGACTAACCCAATGAATGGATAAGATACCAATTAATATGATTAATGGACATTTACCGCTATATTACTAACTAGTTGATGGATATTCTCCACTAAATAAACTCATGGGGGATATACAATAGTTGATGGATATTCCGAACTAATCCACTATATCCTCCACTAATCCCCCATGAATCCCAGTTATCACCCGGACACGGAGATCCGGTAGTTGTAGCCATCCACCACGCAGCAAGCCTCCCGGCCGCCCTGGGACATTGTGTTTAAACGAGTTTTGGCATGGGGATATTGAATGATATTGATATGTGCCACAATCAATCTGCTATTTCATATGGGATAGATTGGAATTCATTGCGATTTATTATTGAATTCAACGGGACATAGATGGGATACATACGTGGTACCGCACCCCCCTGTGTGTGAGGGGATTTAACCAGCAAAGTTCTGGTGGTTTATGACTAACATCTTATGGGAATATATATATATATATATAGTGGGACATTCAACAATATGATATGTAGATGTACTGTACTACATATATATATATATATATTATACATGCAATGTATGTGCTGTGGTCAAGTTACACGGGATTGATGAGGTCATGGTCATCCATCCCATAATGGGAATCATGAAATAACGGCAGCAGAGGATTCCAGACTGAAATGGACCATCAATCAAAATGAATCATCCCTCTCAAGTAATACATCATACATCCAACAAACATATAGTATATAATATATATATATATGTACATATATGTATATATATACACATTTATGATATATGTAGAGATTATCTACATGAACTAGATACCTAAAGACCTACCAACATAGTGAAGCTTCCCATCCCCACATCTCCACGTGACGTAGGGCCTGGCTACCACTATCGCTACGTGCCAGTTGTTCACCGTCGCTACGGAGAGAGACCACTGGGACCAGCAGGAACCAGCCTCGGGCGCGGGGAAAGGTGTGCTGGAGCTACTTGGATGTGCATCCAACGCAGTGCTTCAGCCAGATGGTCGAGATCTGCAAGAAGTACAGTTGCCCTCCAGTAAACTGACATAGCCATGCACAATGGTCCTTTATGGTCCTTTTGATGGCAATTTCCATAGCAAACTGGTAGTATACCAGACGGTATCATATTTAACCCCCTTCAACAGCCACCATTGAGGGCCATATCCAGATCCAGATCATCCAACTGGCATCCAATCTTTGTATCCAGAGATAGATTCTAGGCTCAGGTTTCATCTGGTGAACTAACATAGCTATTGAAAATGGCCATTTATAGTGGATTTTCCCATTAAAAATGGCCATTTTCAATAGCTATGTTAGTTTACCAGAGGGTATGCAACTGGAGAGCCAGTTTCACATCAACGTTCCCAGTTGCATCCCATCGCCCAGCCACAGAAGCGCGTCGCATGCGTCGCCATTCGACGCACCTTGGCGATGGGATCCAAACGGGACCCAGCAAAAGATTTGGAACTCAGCCAGCGAAAACCAGTGCAGAGCAAGAAAAATGATCGAACATGTGGATCTTCACCAACCGAAAATATCGATGTGTGCAACATAAAAACAGGAACTTCATTGTGAGTAAGGGAACGTAATCATCCAAAATTGATTGTAGTTATCAGCAATGGCTATGTTTGAAGGATTTGAAGGTTCTGTGTCCACATTCCCCAGCAGTTATCAATGGATCTATGCCACAAGTAGTTCAGGTGTGTCCAAAAAATGGAGGACACCTAAAAATGGTAACTACGATGGGGACAATGATGATGGACCATGTTTTTTTAGGTGCAAACCCATATGCCAACTGGGGGGTATTTGCCTCTCAGATACATGGTGCCCAACTATTGATTCTTTGACTGCAAACGACCGCAATCACTTCCGCTGCGTACCGAAAAATGCTGCCGAGGCACCTAGGTAGATATCCAACAGGAATTCACAAACACTTCGGACCTCAGTCGCACAGCAGGTAAGGTACGACTGAAAATCTCAGGGATGTGCAATGTGCCCGTGCGCACTCCGCGAATAGAAGGAAATCTCCAAGCCCACTTTGAAACATTGACGGGTTGGTGCCAGATCCAATTGGGATCCCACAATCCCGATGAACTCCAATAAAATTGTGGCCAAAGGTAGTTGTACCATGTCATAATCCACTTTACATCTGGTACTTTTTGTGGGAAAATTGTTTACAAATGATGGATCCAAGCAGATCAAGCCTTTTGGTCACTGGCTATCAACCCTCCGATCGTTACAAATAGGGATGGAACGACCAGATTGGTTGGACCAAGCGGGGTACTGGGTCAAAACTGGGTACCCTAAAGTGGAATGGTTCACCAACTGGTCTAGTGAGTCTAGTACTTCATGGGGGTTCAACACGCAAAGGTGACGGCCCAACATTCGATGGTCAAGTCCTTACTGTACAATCGTGGTTGTCGGTGGTTAAGATTCGCCCAGTCTCTTGTTTTTGGGGGTCACCCGGGGAGGGTTGGCTCCCCATGACCACTAGACCGACTAGACCTACCAAAAAAACGTGGTCCCCTTGGTCTTCGCCAAACATGCCAGCGAGAAGCAGGGCTAGGCTCGCGTGGGCCACGAGGCTCGGTTGAGCAAACATGGCCGCAGGATGTCGTTCCAAGCACTTTTGGTCCATCTTACAAACACCAGCATCGGTGGGAAAATCCCTTTCATAGGTGGTTATCATGGTGCGTTTTGCATGCAGTTATTAATTTATGGTAGGAGTCGTCATAACTTTGTGTTCATCATGATCGTTACTATCATGATCATATATGGTCATAACTGTATGCTCAATATTGGTTGTTATTGTCATAATCATATATGTTGATCATGTTGAACCATCATCTTGACCACTACTATGATGATGGATATCACAATGTTATAAAAGGTAGCGATAATCATTAACGACTAGTACTACTCCAAATGTCACTATCGTGACTATATAAAAAAGAATAGTACTAGTGTCATATGTTTTTACTGCAAATTAACAAAAAACAGTAATAAATATCTAATACTACTAGCAATACCAAGTATTACCAAAAAACAACAAGAAATACAGCAGAAATGAAATAAATACGAATATGAAACTACTGCCAAACAACAGCCAAGCTGAATATAGTTGCAAATCATTGGATGTTACTACGAATTTTGCTACTGTAGGAGATAGTAAACTAACCATCATCATTACCATTAGCAGCTTAGCATAGTGCTAGTTCTTGATACAGTATATCTCTGCTAATAAACTACTGTAGCTAGTAACATACTAGCCTTTAATCATCATTGATAGTTGCTTGCTAGTCGTTACGATTCCTGGAATGCACATCGGATGGCCACCTCTGCAGCTGCTCTCGGACGTCTGGATCTGGGACATTGCCTTCAGGATATGAGCAGCATCCCTGGCCCTATCAACACCATGGTATGTATAGGTTGTTTATATGTTGATTTATTTAGTTATTCATTTTTACATATACATATACATAGATTCATAGATGTTTGTACATATAATACATGCTCACTTTCAAGACGTAGAATATGTGTGTGTGTGTGCGTCTTGCTATTGCGCATGGTTTGACACAAATGAAATCGCCGGTGCTCTGCCTAGAAGTCTTTGGGCTTCCAGGGTACGCGTCAGCAGGAAACCTGGGGAATCCACAGGATCCAGTGCAGGACTCATTTGAGGGAAAAGCGTGGGAAAGCTCGGACATTTTCCAATATGTATGTGTGTATAAATATATATGTTTATATATATATATATATTTTTTGGAAAATATTGGGAAAATCTAGTTTTACCAGCCAAGTATGAGGAATTCCTGCATTTTTTGAAGACAAGCAAGTTGCAAGGTTTGCCCGTTTGCAAATGCGTGCGGCATCCAGATAAATCAAAATCTCATGATCCAGGGACTTTGACTCATATGGGTTTGATCGTAGGGATAAAGAGCCAAATTGATTGCGGTTTCACAGGGGAGCAGGATGAAAACCATAATGTACTGTTAGTTGGGTATCAAGATTTAAAGGTCATATGAAAATATTATACATATTTGTAGGTACATACTGCATCCAAGCGGGTTATAGTGTATAGGATTTTACAGGTATGCAAAGGTACGCTTTGAGTATATAACCTATAGGTAGCAAATATGTAGCGTAAAGGCAAACAGGGAGTGGCAAGCTGTGTGTGAGGTACGCTATAGGCAGTACATAAGTATGTTTTGGGTAGTGTGTGCTAGATACGTTAGAAATACACAGCTAGACAGGGTCCAGTGACAAGGTTGTGGCTCTGAAATGCTGCAAACAACATGCAAATGGAAAGCTGTGCCTCCCAAATGCTGCAAATACCGTACAAATGCGAGGTTTGGGGGGTGGAGTGGGGGGCCACATACCATTTGGGGGTGTCCGGGGATCGGACTCATATACATATATGTATGTATATAATTAGTCCCTATGAATCTATTATTCTATGGATAACTATTGCTATTGATACAATCCATGGCTGGCCATCTTGGCGGACGACCCCCCCATTGGACCATGCCAGCGAGTGGCAACTGGGATCATGGGACAGGTGAAGCGCCTTCAACCAGCTCCAAAGCTCCTCAAGGACCGAAGATTCAGGGGCTTGGCTAGCACCAGTTGAGGCACTTACAGACGATGTTTATAGATGTAAATGTAAATGTCATATAATATGTGTATGTATATATGTATATATTTGTATGCTTTTGTATGTGTTTATAAATGGTTGTATATGTTTCCATATGTTTATACATTTGTATACAGATTATGTATGTTGATACATGTTTGTATACTATCTGAATCTTAGCTACTTTCTTCGCTACGTCAGATGATGTTTCAAGCAACAATGGCAACTCCCCATTTGAGGTTGGACCTGTCCTCACTGGTGTTTCTTGTATCGCTCATGATTGTCTATATCACCAGCTTTGCAGGTCAGAATGACCATGTCTTCTTGCAGAATTCATTTCTCAACTCTCACACGTTCTGTCAGGATTCAAAATCCGGCATCCAAAAAAATCCGGCATCCAGAAGAAACACAGAAAAATCCGGCATCCAAAGAAACCAAAGAATCAGCTTTCTCCGCCCCGTTCATCCCCCTGGTTTTTTGGGGAACCTCCATCCTTCCATCCGCCTGCAAGGCTTGGCACATCAACAGCCCCAGGTCACGGCCTTTGCCCGTGCCGTAGCTGAGCCTTGAAATCACCAAATCCACCAGGAACAAACGCGCCCATTGGACCTGCAGATCTGCCCCAGTTGGACCGGCTCTGAGGAATTATCCGGCACTGCCAAAGGGTCAAAGATCATCCAAGAAGGAAAGTTGGTGAATAGATGTCAATTAGTACTTGGATGTGCCTCCTAGGAGTTGGAAGTGGCTAGTAACCCTGGTGATCCTACATCCCAGATTTACCCCCCCCCCCAATTTCCTGCAGTTATTCAGTTATTCATCTTGACATTCTTTGACAAAATGATATTGCCATGATATTCCGAGCATAACCATAATCTTCAACCCCCGAAATTTGCGCTGAGATCCTACAGATAACCAGCCACATCGCATCATGGTGATCATAGAATAATTAATCCTAAAATCATCCACAATCAAACAATCATCATCCTATAGCAATATCTTCCTCCAAAAAATATCAAATACCCCTACGAAACTTTGGTTCAATTGTGGAACTATATATTCACAGGGATCCCGCATTGAGGGTACTTTTTCTTGATCGGGGGATGTGACCATTCATATCCATTCATGCATTTACGTTTGATAGGACCCCAAGTTTTGAATATTTATGTACAGTAGACTAAATCAAAAGCATGCGCCAAACAAAACATTTTGGCAGTTCAATTCCCATATTGTGGGCAAACCAGCCACCATATCAGAGAAGGCATGGGTAATCTTCACTCATATTTGGTGTAGCCCCACACTCTTTCTAGCTGATGTACCCATTCTGATCGGCTAATATCAAGTGGTATTCGCAAAATCTGCTCGAAATTTCCATTAAAAAAACAAGCAAAAATCCTAAATCTGCTAGAGATCCCTATAAAAATCACCAAAGAAATCCAAAGACATTTGTCAGAAATGCTAAAATCCCTACAAATCCCATATCACCCTAAATCTGCTAGAAATCCCAACAAAAATCCTAAAATCTGTCAGAAATTCGCAGTTCGAACTGCCCCGGGCCCTCCGGGCGCTCCAGGTTCCGCACCGACCAGTGGCGATGTCCCAGCACTCCCGCGCAGGCGCCGCTCAACTCGAAGGCTTGGCGAACGAAGAGGCGCTTCACCTGCTGGGAATATCTTTATATGTATTATATACTATATATATATATATAAATATGATACTCGGGATATATATATATATATGTATATATACATACATACATACATACATACATACATACATACATACATACATACATACATACATACATACATACATACATACATACATACATACATACATATATATATATATGTGTGTGTGGACATGAAATAGCGGGTTCTTCTAAAAAGCAGCCATCCTCCTAGATGTTGTCACATCACACCTGATCCCCCTGTGCCCCCTTGATCAATGTTGATTACAGATGTCTGCTGGCATCCGAACCGAAATGGCTGTTTTTTTCAAAGGGGCAAAGCGGTGTATACAACAACATTGAATCGGGGGGATAAGGGGCAGGTAAGTTTCTTTGCTGTGAATGAGACCGCACGGCTGTCTTTTTGAAGAACCCGGTATGTCATGTCTATACATGTGTACTCTTTGGGTATTTCGAGATGGAACTGACAATAACGTAGGTTTCATCACTATATGGGATGTATGTGATGTACGGAGTCGCAAATCGATGTGTTTTTCATTCTGCGGCTGCAGGTATGGGTGGTATAAAAACCCGAAGTTTAGATCTGGATCTTAGTCGGTATCTTTTTCTCAAGAATCTGCTACTACAGCCTAGGCATAGGTAGGATACCCCCTTCAAGCAAGGACTCACAGTACGGTCAGCAGGATATCAAACTACCTACCCTTCAGCTTAGGAGCAAAAAAAACAGGAAATGATCTATCTATCTATATATATATATATATATGGCGATGCCCAGTATCTATGTGAATTTGCTGAGGGGTATCCAATCCTTCACCTCATTTAAGGATGCCCGTAGGACCAAAGTGAGCCATGGTCAAACCTTGGGCACACCTGGGGATACCACGCCCAAATTATGGATAGTTTGACCGACTAAATGAGGGAAATTCCACAAACATGCGAACTAATGGTGCGTTCTTAAAATGGGGGATCCCCAAGTCACCATGGGTTTCAATACTAATACTAAGTCATATAGTCCAATGACTTGGATGATTTGGAGTACCCCAATGACTTAAGAAACCCCCAAATGGCTTGCAAATCATTGGCAAATGAGTTCACATCTCACTTGGCCCGACCAGACGGGCATCACAAGTCAGTAACCGTTGGTTCAAAAATTGCCATATCCACTTGAAAACAGAATTAATTATCCAGGAAGTAGTGACTAGAATTATCATCAGGGTCACCAACCATCCATCCTGATTCTCTTAGGCTATCTCCCTATTCGTTATGGCTACTTATACCCCATACCCCATTGCTTTCAGGTGTATTACTGAGTCTAACCATGCAATGCGCTGAACATCCAAGTAGTGGCCCCCAAGAAACACCATTTCCAGATGATAGAGCAGTTACTAAACACACCATTCTGTCAGGATGATGAACCCCTTGGACCTAGTGTGATATACCACCCAAATGAAACCCTGGTTTGGTATTGGATCTATTCTTTTTGGGGGGATCCCCAAAACTGGGACTATTCAATGTTGTATCAGCATATATTCGCTATATAGATATAACCATTTCAGGATAGGTAAACCATGGTTTCAACCGTGGGTTTACCACCAAAAAAAAATCATGGGATTTCTATCACAACCAGTTTTCATGAACCTCTGAGCTTGGAGGGTCATCCCACGAATCGTAAATGGTTTTTCTAACCCTGGTTAGCAAGTCCCCTAAGTGGGGTCGTTCCATATATAAATGGGTTATCACCCCAGTTGGGTGATCCTCCAAGTTACCCCCCCCCCCCCATGGCCATCTTCAAGTTGGCGCCCACGTTCATGGCAGCACCGCTCACGTTGCCCAGCGCAGGGGTCATCTTGGGCGAAAAAAACCTGGGTGGATTGATACAAGAAGAACAAGGAGTTGATCCAGCAAAAATGATGCTTTAACCACTTAATAACTTAAACCAGAGATATTGGGTAGTGATATTGGGTTGATTTGGGCTAATATCTTGAACCAATATGAATTTCGAAATCATTAAACAACTAAACCGGGTATACAGTATTGGGGAAGAAATTAGTGGGGATATCTAGAAAATCTTGGCTTTAGAACATTGGACTAACAATAATTCTAGGATATTCTAGGTATCGGTATAAGTGAAACCTAGTGAAACGACCAGAGATCAGGGAACACCACTGGCTTCAACCGCCATTGGTGGACCCAGCGATCAAGCTGTGCTGTTGCTCCAAGATATTCCAAAGTGATTTTCATCCCCGACAGTGGATCCAGATAACCATGAAGGACACACCATTTTGATCCATTCTGAAGAAATTGCTTGGCCAACTGCCGATGAAAACTCGGGGAAATCGGGCAATGTCGGAGTGATCCCTAGCCAGGGACGACACACGCTCGGTGTGGAGATCATCTACTTTTTGACAAAACCAGGTTGATTTGCAGCAAGACCCCGTTGGGAGTCATATAGATCAGCATCGAAATTGGGTCAACTACCCTTTCTCAAGCATTGGTTTCCCAATTAAAAAGGACCAGCAACTTGGAGGATACCTGGGGATCATGACCTGTTGGAAATCCGCCATGACTTCCCATGGTTCCATCACCCCAGCCACGTCCGTTCGGCCAGTCTTCCCAGCAAGCGCTCTGTTGCCAAGAGGGATGCCTTCATCCGGTTGGCGGCTGAAGATGCTGAAGGAACCATGGATTCTTGAGGATAGTCCCCAACAAAAGATCAGAATTCTTGCTTTTTTGTTCTTTCCCAAATCGAGAATGCGAGACGCGGACCAAATTCCCTATATACAATTGCCAATGGACCGCGTTCCCCTAGAAATCCTCCCAACGGATCCTAATCCTTGCCAAGAGTTCCATCCCCTAAATCGGCTCAGCATCGGGTTACCCTCTTGCAATTTGTAACATCGCTATGGAACATACAATCTTTGATCGGTAGATAATCTATAAATAGGCAATCTGTACCATAGCTATGTTAAAGTACTGCAGGGTATACTGGACTTAGAATCTCCGGTTCGTTGGAAATATATCGCATTTGACTGAGCTCATCGCTGTATGTGAACAGTTTTTTCCATACAACTCTGTCCTGGCTCAGAGGGAAAATCTACAGGAAAACCCTGGTTTGCAGGGGAAAAACAGATGGGCCTCCTGCAGGTCTTCTCTTGAAAACAACACCAGAACACTTCTTTGCTATGGGTTTTTGTTCCCCATGATATTCCCCTTCTATGTGATATGTCCTAAGATCGCGAAGATTGACGCTTCAACAGCTACTGTTCCCATTTTTTGCTCAAATGATATGGCAAAACACGTTCGAATCCCAGTAGCAAATACCGTGTCTCATGGATCATTGTTTAATCTGTTTACCCATCTTGGCTGATTTGATGTGGTCGTGCTATCTGTGTGGCCTGGAAATCTCCGCAAAAAAATGCCATCTCTCATGGATAGCTTTGAATGTTGTCGCTGGTTAAGGGGTAGGTAAACCCCAAATTTGGGTGGATAGCGGGTAAATTTGATACCCATCATCATTTCAGATATCCTCTACTTTTCTTGCTTCAATATCATCCATTTGCTGGTGAAATGTGTTGGCTTCCCCAAGAAAGAGATCCCTTTTGTCGTTGCTTAAAAACAGCAAATTTCCGCTTAAAGAGAAAAATCTAACCAACCAAAATCGATGAATAGGTCTGTTTCCCTAGTTTCCGTTTGTTGAATAGCTAACACTTATAAAGAAGACAGGGTATAATGCCCTAAATGTGTTCTTGGTTTCAAGTCCATCAAATTAGTCTTAAATCTTGGTCAAATTGATTCCCATGTTTTGTTGTTTAAACTACCATTACAGTAAATCACCATGTTTGATGGTTAAGTCACCATGAAATCACCATTTTTGTTGCTTAAAATCACCATGAAATCAGCAATTTTGTTGGTGAAATCCCATTCATCACTCAGAAATCCCAGCGTGCGCGCCTCGGCCTGTTGCCCACAGCTGCTGCACCGCCAGGTGCCGCTGCCCACGTCGAAGCTGCAGCGAGCGCTGCCTGGCGGACCAGCGAAGGTGGAGTTGGAGGTTTCGTCAGTGGGGTACCCCCTACCCTCTGGTAAACATACAAAAAAACGATGGAAAATCACCATGCCTGGGAAAATCCACTATTTCTATGGCCATTTTCAATAGCTATGTTAGTTCACCAGAGAAATCATCCAAGTCATTGGACCATGACTTCGTATTGAAACCTGAACCGGTTTTTGGGGATCCCCCATGACTTAGGAGAGCCCCATTTAAGCGTGTGTTGCAAATCAAGGAATTTTCCCTGATTTTCTCGGATTTACCTTAATTGTCCCCTTGATGTGTCCATTGAAATTTGGGTTCACATCTGGGGACTCTATGATTCATAAATGGGTTCTAGGTTCAAAAAGTTTTGAATTGGACCCCCAACAGCTGGATGCATCAATGAGTTCAAATGGTTCCATGTATTGTATAATAATGCGCTAGTAACCTTTCTACGTCAATGCATCTATTCAAACACGTCTTGAACCCGCCCTACCTTGGAGGATCCTTTTTCTCGACTCAAGGCGTCTTAAAGGATCCCAAGAATGTGATTATCTGTACCAATGTGGTAGACCCAAGATCACACAGTTTGGGGCATTGTGTAGAATAGCTCCAAATGCCTCAATGCTAAGAGTCTGTGAATCGGGGACGAATTCTGGTAGTCACCGCATCATCACATTTTTGGTGTTGGTCCTACTGGCCTTCGCAACTAGCATCGTTTTTGGCATCGTGGGAAAGTCATCCGCAACACAACAAGAATGGTGTATTTTCCCTGATATCTAAACGAAAACGGAGTATGAACTTGAAAAATCTTCCAAATTCATTGAACAATGACTGTTAGATCACCATTTTGTTTTTGATTTTTCATTGGTTCAATCCAATGAAATCATCATTTTGCTGGTGAAATCACCATTGAAATCTCCCCACCGGTGAAGTCCCTGCCTTCTTCGAAGGCCGCGCAGGGCAGGAGGTGCTCCAGGCGCAGGTCGTTCAAAACATCACGGGCAAAGGCCTCCTCCTAGGAATCGGGACACCAGAAGTGGCGTTTTTTTAGCGGATGTTACCATCAAAAATGGTGAGTTAGTGGTGATTTATTGGTCAAACATGGTGCTTTAGTGGTGATTTTACCATCAAAAATGATGATTAAGTGGTGATTTATTCGTCAAACATGGTGATTTAAGGGGAACTAAGCGTCAAAAATGGAAGACAATTGGGATTTAACCATCAAGAAAAGACAAGAATGGCATGTTTAATGAGGACATAATGATTAGAAGAGGATGTAAGAGGATATAGTGTTTAATGAGGAAATGTACGGTGAACCATCAAAAATTGCGATTCCATAGGATTTAACCATCAACAATGGAACAGGTCCTTTGGTCAATGGAATTATATATACATATATATGGAAGCGTTCCACTGTAAAAGATTTGAAGCGTACAAGGTGTTACAAGCAATTCGTCCACTTATGACTAAGACTGAGGTAAGCGGTTCTAAGCTGGATAGTTGAGTATTAATTGCATTTATTAACAGCACATTCCTCCATTTCTGGCAGGTCAGACCAAGCCATTTGACACACAAAAAAGAACAAGCTTTACCTAGTGGATCAGCTGGTTCCGAGCTCGTCCACGATCATTTCCTGGGGTCTTCCCACATCCACTGGTCCTCTGTCTCGTCGTCGGCCACAGGTGTCTGCACATCGTCCGGTGGCAAGAGCCTGGGAAAATGGTCAAATCTGGATCTCAAACCACCTAGTTGTGAAGATTGAAACTGAACATAATTTGACATAAGACATAGCTGGAAGATTGAATCCTCATACTATTCTTTTTGCGAAATATAAGTTTTAAGATGAAGATTCGGCTCGGGGATGATAAATTCCCGATCTTCCACAACTCAACACATGTCATGCTATCGTCGCCATTCTGGTCAATTTCATTCTGGTGCTTGGTGAACTATCACTCCCCAAAATGGTTCAAGGCGCTGCGATGCCGCAGCGTGCCACAAACGCCGCCCCGGCCATGTGGGCAACGGGCTGCCGTCGAAGGAGTCGCAGCAGGGCTGGCCGTTGGCATCCACGCGCACACAAAGCCTGCAGTGGGACATGGCAATCGTTGATAGTTTAATGTTTGTAAAGCAATAAACCATCCATATTTTTATGGTTTATAGCATCCATTTATATAGTAAAATTGGGATGGTTTACAGTACTATTGCTTTACTAACCTTACGAGTATGATGGTTTTAGGGGGATAGAGGAAGCAACATACAACTGGGAGGCACCACCTGAGGTATTTTTTTGGATTTGCCACTTCGGGGGATATGGCCATGTATCAAAATCATTGGGGAGGCCCGAAATGGCAAGATTTACCATGACTTGCTCATTTTCTAAACTATCTTAAGTAGAATTTCTTATTTTTGGTCCAGAAATGGTGGATTGACATGCCTTCGATTTAATCATTTGAATCCCAATCTTGGGTACACCAGCATACTTTTTGAAGCTGGGTACGAAACAGTCTCCCATTTACCACAGAAGATTGAAGTATTCAACTACCCAACCAAGTTTTTGCCCGTTTTTTGATGATCCTTTGAGGATCATCTAAGGCCCTCACGAATGGGACCCCTGTTGTTGCCGAAGCTTCCCACACACGTCCCATATGGCGGGTTCTTTCAAGAGCAGTATCGGAAGCTTCTGGGAATGATGCATCCCAAAATGCTGCCACTTCAGTGGGTCAAAATCCCGTAACTTTGGGGCTGAAACCAAGCAGCCCAGTTGAAAAGAGAGATTCTTGCATTGCGAAGTATCTTCCTTTTTGGAGATGATTGGAATCCTGGAACCAAGCCCTTTCTTCGACACTCCAACCCCCAGCTGTCGCTGGAATCCACGGAACATCTGCCGGAGGGGGGGCACCAAGGATCTTCCATCCAGCAGCACCCAGCCGCACCCAACCTCTGCCTGAAAAAGCATCGCCAGGAAAAAAACGATACGAAAATGGTTTGAAGTTATGAAGACTTAAAACCATGCAAAATGATGATTTAAATGTCTAAAATGATGATTTAAATATCTAAAATGGGGATGTAACCATCCAAAATGGGGATTTAATGTTCTAAAATTGTGATTTAACGACCGGAAATTGGGACTCAACCATCAGAAATGACATGTAACCCAACAAAATGGGGGTTTGACAATCCAAAAGGGGGGTATGATTTGGATAGTTGATGATGATTTTGTTGGGGTGATGTTTCACCAATGATAATGGGAGTCTCGGATTTTTCTTGCCTTGAACATGAGCACAGAGGCAGCGGCAAGGTATGTCTAATAGGTGTATCTAATAGGTATGTCTCATCTAACTCTTTTGACACTGAGGTAAGTCGGAAGTGTTCTGATCTACACTCAGGTCCAGATGCTGGCCATTCACCCTCAAAGAAAGGAAAGTTTGGATTCAAAGATTCAATCATATTCAAACTGTGAGAAGGATGTTGTTGTATCATTTTGCAGGTGATGGCACTCCTTGACTTTGTTCGGAGTAGGAATCACGGCGAGACAACTCCACAAGGATGAAGGTGGGCATCAGAGTGAGAAGGGAGCAGGCCGATAGCTGGAAAGCACGCCAATGTTTACCCGACAAACAAGACTTTGGGTCGAACTGTGTCATGTTGATTTTCCCCCAAGCCAATCCGAAGACAGGCTATCATTCAAACCGAAGACAGGCTATCATTCATTGGAGGGTAACCTGCAAAAGAACCAACATAACATCCAGAGTCGGCAAACATATGCACGAGCAGAGTGGAGAAGAACATGCTCGTTCAACATCTTCCCCGAAGTCCGCCCACTCCGCCCAGCTCCACCTGAACCTGCAACCAGTTGTTCTTCATGACACCCTTCCCCTGCGCACGGAGACGCAGTGCGCAAGAAGAAAGATGGCATTGTCCATGATCAAAAAACGAAATGATGGTGTTACAAGCCCTGCCGCAAGAAAAAACTCAATCCAGGCATCGAATCTTGGTCGGATCAAAGTCTGAAGAGAGTGGAACTCGCCGACTCCACCTCCGACTCCAATCACTACGATGGTTTTGTTGACGTCTGACTCCAATCACTATGACGCACGGACACTGATTGATGTTCTCTCCTACCCAAGCCAAACCAAAGCTGCTTGTGTGAGTCCATGTCATGCATCTATACATGGCTCCAAGAGTAAGGACACCAATGAGTATTGATTCATCCCAATCTTCGGGTCGATCATTTTGAACCATACCCCGATGTACCACATCTATTCACGGGGAACCCATCCACCATCTTAGCGCCTGAAGGCTAGTTCCCACTGTAAGGAAGCTCAACTGCTTCCCTTGCAAGCCTTGGAGGATCGTCCCAGGTGAAAAGTGGCGAAGAACCATGGTTAGTCCCTGATTCGTGGGTTATCCCATAAATGGGTTGTATATGCTGTAGAACGATGGGCACTAACCAGCCACTAGGTAGATCGGCAAAATGGTCTGTGATTTGTAACTGTTTAACAAGATGATCTTGCAAGCAAGTGGAACATGTTGGAAGAGGAAAGGAACATCTTGCCCCAAATGAATCAACAGCCAAAGAAAGACAATCCATCCACATCCAAACGATTTCTAAGATTTATTGTACTGGTGAATGTGCGTGTGTGGGTGTTTAATGGTTTTTGATGACGAGATGATGAATCAGTCCACTTGTGCAAGAATCCTGAAAAAATAGCGATGTTTACGTAGGTTTAGAGACTTCATCCTGCCAAGAAACCAGCAAATCTTCCAGCCAAAAAAAAATAAGACAATCCTGGATGGCAGTTTCAACCCATCAAAAAAAATCTTAGATTGTCACTTGAACACTGATCATCCCAGAAGAAGCAGGGAAAGCAAGAGATCACTTGAAACTGAAACATGATTGAAAGCAACTCCCAGAAACTCTGGGTTACAGTATACAGTATCTCTTTTATCCACATTTTGTGGGGAAATTGGCGGGTTTCCCCCATGACTCGTAGCTTCTCAGCCCGCAGACTTGGATCTGCTCTCAGCCAGATGCCGGGCTGAAAGATCACCTGAAGCACAGCCAGGCTCGGCCCAAGGTGGTTGGAAGATGATGCTACTGAAAAAGGCCATGTACCCCGGTTGGTTGAGGATTTATAGGAGATTGTACTCACCAATATATTGGGGAATATCATAATCAATCCATGAGGGGAAAAGTTGGGGGTTCCAGAGTCAAACTGTGTCAAACTGTGATATGTCAAAATCAAATCACCATCGATGTTTTGATGGTTGTCTCTCCATTTTTCGATGATGTTCCGGGTCGTCTACCTTTCATTCTTGTTTGTTTGGCTTATATCACCACTCATGTAGTGTTAATTCAATTCCCAGTGATGAAATACTTTGGTCATTTTCCCCCTCAATTTTACCCAGACGAAGCACCTGAATGGATCCCGACCCAGACCCCCCGCCTGGTACTTCTCCTTTCCTTCCGCGCAGAAACTGCAGGCCACTGTGCGCATGGGATCTTCCTGGCGCGTTTGGGCTGGAAACTGAAGACGTTCGAAATATCTGGGTCCTCAAAAATCTGGATTTGACATGATTAAACCAGCCAAGAATAGGGTTTTAAGAGTCTGGAAATTTGGGTTTCACAAACAAAATGAAGATTTGATCAGCAAAAAGGAGGATTTGACTGGCGAAAGTGCGGATCTGAGCAGCACAAAGAAGGATTGAGTCACTGTCAACCAGCCTAAACAGCATCAAGATGCTGCCAGGTCAGATCATCGGATACCCGATGCCGGGGATGGTTTGAATGCCATTTGGAAAAGGACCAACTCATCTGTGGGTCGTTCACCAAATGTTCGTCCTGCGCCACGCAGCGCTCGCATTGGCACTCGAAGCATTTGGAGCGCCACAGCAAGCGTCGACGGAGCTCTGTGGGCAAAAGCAGCCTTGAGCTGAGCACCCGGCCCTGGTGGCCCCCAGTGCTGTGGTGAAGTGAGCCCAACATCAAAGGATGAAGCCCAGCTTTGGGGTTTCTAAGTGAGCTCCCATCCCATCCTCGCTCGGAGATGGATTTTCCAGGTGGTACTCTCGTCCCTCTTGACATTGTATCCTCTTGCCATTGTATCCCCAAACGTCACTTGTCGTTAAATTCTGAAACGTCTCAAGGGCTGTTGTTCCATTTGGCTATGATGCAAATTCAGGCTCAAGTAAGGATATGCAGGCCGATCGCAGGATCTTGAACCCGTACTAAACAGGTCCATTTGATGGATTCCAGCCAGTTTTGGGGGCTCCGTCCCGATTTGGCTGGCCGGAGTTCAATCTTTCTTGGTTAAACCGTGCCATCCCCACGTTTGGCTCATGTTTTCAAGTCTTGTTGCTGCTCAACCCTCCCCCACTAGCCAAAGTCTGGTACATGCAGTTCACATCAAAATAAGGTGGTTTTAGCTGGATGTTCATCCCCCCCAAATCTATGGAAAGTCACAGGTCGTGATCTATCCCCATGCCTTTGCGCGAAGATTATGTAAACCCATTGCGAAACCGATTGAGATGAAAAGTCCACTGGCATAAACCAATTGAGAAAATTTCTGTGCAGATTTGTGTCCCCAAAGTTCCAAGTGCCCAGAAAAAATCATGTCCCATCTACTAACCCCTTTTAAAGCCAGTTGGAAACTGTTGGTTTTTCGCCCCATGTATATAACCACCCCAATTCCCCAGGTTGCCCAGGAACTCTCTTCCCAGATAGGAATGTAGCAGTTCCTCTCCTCGTTGGATGGGCCGCAGAGCCCGGAACTGCCTCGGCTTGGCCCTGATGGCTTTGCCTTTTAGTGGCATGTTCTTCTAATTTTTTTCCCCGCCTGCCAGGTGAGGGTTGCTAGATTTTATCACAGCTGTGGGGGGGTGGACCTCCTCCTCCTTCTCCTCCTCCTCCTCCTACTCGTTCTCCTCGTGCTTCCTCGTCGCCAGCTGCAGATCGCAGTAGGCACTGCCGGACTCCATCTGCCAGCTCCAGATCGCAGTAGGCACTGCCGGACTCCATCGGCCAGCTTCAGATCCCAGTGGGCACTGCCGGAGTTCAATCCCAGTGGGCACTGCCGGGCTTCAATCGCGACTGCCAGATCCCAGTGGGCACTGCCGGACTTTATCCGCGAGCTCCAGATCCCAGTGGGCACCGCCGGACTTCATCCGCGAGCTCCAGATCCCAGTGGGCACCGCCGGACTTCATCCGCGAGCTCCAGATCCCAGTGGGCAACGCCGGACTTCATCCGCGAGCGCCAGATCCCAGTGGGCACTGCCGGACTTGAACCGCGAGTGCCAGATCCCAGTGGGCACTGCCGGACTTCATCCGCGAGGCGCAGAGGCCAGTGGGCAACGCCGGACTTCAACCGCGAGCTCCAGATTCCAGTGGGCACTGCCGGACTTAAGAATGTCAGATAGAATGCCAGATTGAATGCCAGATAGAATGCCAGATAGAATGCCAGAAAGAATGCCAGATAGAATGCCAGAAAGAATGTCAGAATACATGCCAGAAAGAATGCCAGATAGAA
>BGPT01000572.1:418539-428842 GCA_003297045.1 Symbiodinium sp. clade C Y103 | reverse complement strand
ATAAAGTTTTGCCAGAAAAAGAATGTCAAAATCTGTATCACACTATATTCCAAAGAAAGTATCGTGGTGGGGATCACTCGAAGCAAAGTAATTGGTGGTAACCCCTCCCAATTGGTCAACCAGAGATTGCTAATCTGGAGTCGACATCAATTTTTACTGTACGCCTGTGCCTGTGCGTGCATAAGTGAGGACAGAAGCGACCGATCACTGGGACTGGCCGATGAAACATTCAAACGGAAATTCAGGCATAAGCTCAACCTCAAATGAGGACCTAAAATCAAAAATCCGTCATGTCCTCTTGGGGGATATCATTGCCTTTTAAGTCTTTGGGACATAACAAAAAAAAGATCATAAAACCCTTACCTGGAACGTTTTGGCTTGGATCAGCTGCAGTCGGGTTGCTGCTTGTCGCTCATATACACCACGTTGGGAAAACAGCTGTGGTTCATTCGGCTGAGCATCAGGAAACAGCACCTCAGATTCGAACCGAGTCAGCTCTGCAACTTATAAGATCGGAAAAACATCCCATTGACCACAAAACCTCAGAGTCTGAAATGATTCCAGTGGGCTGTTTGAAGAGAAAGTATAAACACTGTCCATGGCTCTAGATCAAAACGCGAAGGAAAAAAGACACCCTGAAGTCTGAAGTTCACATCAAAAAGAGTTGCTTGGATAGTACCTGGGTCTTTTATCACCCCATACCCAATCTATCTGGATGAATTGTAGTCATAGGAATTCACTGACCTGGAACCACCATATTGGTTGGTTTTTTGTCACCAGTGTGGATGGTGAAAAATCCCATGAAAAATCCACCATGTTCGTTGGATAAATCACTATGAATCACCATTGTTTGATGTTTTTGGTATGTGTATAAATATATATATATATGTGTATATATATATACATATTATATATATAATAATAATATATGTATAATATATCATATATATATATATATCAATGTTGTATCCCCTCATATTCCATAGATTTCCATAGATTGATGCAAAATCATGGCATTGACCCGCAGCCACGAGCCGTACCAAGTACCGCCCAGTGGCTCCCCCACAAACATGTTCATCTCAATGGACAAGATGGCTCGCCTGGGAAATCAAATGCAAGCGATAAAATTGGTACATCATTTGCGAATGATTTGAAGTGCTTATATATATATATACATATACATATTGTCAAGAAATGCATTAAAAATAAATGAAGTGCGTATCTTCATGGTTTCCTATTTCCAAATGGATCGAAGAACTCAAACGAAGAAATAGAGTAGATCCACAGACTCGACAACTAGACACCTAGATAAGTGAAAGGAGGGCGTCGTCTTCGCATTTCGCCAGCAGATTTGGAGGTACTTCTTGGAGCTGACGGGCGGTCCCGGAAGAGGCTCCAACTAGAATTTTGTTTCAGTTGAAAATGTTCTCAGTGCGAAGATGTTCATGGAATTTCATTGGGTTTTATGAAGATTTGGTGGAGATCTAGTGGAGTAACTGAGTGCTGGCAAGTGCAATCTCTAAAACTACACAGAATCACCAAAAGGTCATCTCAAGTGCTTCCCAGCCCCTAGCTGTTTTTTGCGCAGTGTGACAGGCACCCTGCACGAAACAGCGGCCAATGTTTGGTCACTGCGGATCTTTGTACAAGCGACCAGGTCGACGATGTTGGGATAAACGACCAAATGATTGCCCTTCAGGCCATGCCCTACCCAAATTGGAGAAGTTTGGAAGTTGCCCCGAAACCACTTCTTACCATCATTTTCCTCTTTCAAATTCATAGTTTAT
Source organism: Symbiodinium sp. clade C Y103 (assembly GCA_003297045.1). Lineage (NCBI taxonomy): Eukaryota > Dinophyceae > Suessiales > Symbiodiniaceae > Cladocopium > Cladocopium sp. clade C. The sequence goes on along the minus strand of BGPT01000572.1, from coordinate 427,055 downwards.
ATGTTTTGTGGTGGTGTACCCCATTTTCAGACAAACCCAAACAACGATGACCCCTCAAACATCAGGCTATACCAAGTCTTCAAAGACCATCCAAACACCGACCTGGCCAGCACATCACCTACAAAGCTCTTCTCTGCAGATTTGTTCAACACTGAGATGAACCCGGAAGTTGGCACATGGCGGGGCAAATGGTTTCTAATACCAAACACATAAGCAACTATCAAATGCCATCTGGGATATCTTGGACTGGGAGCCCGGATTGATGCCTCCGAACCAGGTGTCATCTCATTCGCGGAGTGAACCAGACGCTGCGGTGAAACCTATGGCAGCGGCGTCCCAAAATATGCCAGGAAAGTGAGAATTTCGACAGTTCCCCCACCCCAAAAAAATAATGGTCAACTGCGTGTCTTAGAGAGTGGCAGTCTATATACAGTACCCCGATGTGAAGGTACTGATGAAAAAGACCCTGCTCGAAAACCATGTTAGTTCAATTTGGGGTCGCACTTTTGGGTGGTGATTGTCATGATGTGGGGGATCTTATCCGTTTATGTCTGGTAAACAGTAGGTTTAGTTGCTTGACCCCCTTTGTTGTTGATGTTTTTTGGTTTTCTGATTTTGTTTGGAAACTGCGCACGTTCCTTGGTTGCTTAAATCCCCATATGATGGTTGGCTAAACCATCGTAGTTCCGTATCCTATGATTACACCCCCTAGATTTGGTATGGGACACCAGTTTATAGGGTTCAAGCCCCATAAACCAAAGATATACAGTACTTGTATCTACCATAAACCCTAGTCAACCTTCTTAATTCAACCACCTTAGCGAACGTTTGTTGGGGCATCACCGTCCATATCTTCTCCCACCAGACCTTGAAAACGTCAGCATCGCCTGACCCCCATGGCCGTCCAGGAGAAAGCGATATCTGCCAGCTCTCCTGGCTCCCAACACCATGGCCCAAGGCATAAAACAGGCAAAACTTATAAAATTGTCCCACCCCCCTTTGTCGCTGCACTTCATCTAGAATGGGTTGGAGCAAACCTGCAGTTGGGGAACAATGTTTGGAGCTACTCAAATCCCACGTTTCCTGGTAAATTCTCCAATCTTTGTCAGTTGTGGACAAACCTCTGTTCATTTTTCATTGGTGAACTCGTTGCGCTCGTATGTTCGATGGTAAAACCATGGTAAAAACCCATTTTTTGTGTTGCTTCAATGCCCCATGTCTAGATAACATCCCAGTTTTCAGAGTTTAAATCCCGCTCATCTCACGGGGAGCCCATTCTTGTCTCATCCCCATCATCCCAATCCATCCCATCCCAGTCAACAAAAACAACTTGTGATTATCACCGTTACCTTCTAAATATGTCTGTACTTCAGAATGCGCCAACCTCAACTTAAAACATAGATGTGATTGAACATATATATATATATACATATATGTATGTACGTATGTGTATATATATATATATATGTATGTATATATATATTATATATATATACATATATATATATACATATATATATATATACATATATATATATACATACATACTTACATACATATATATTGTCTATGTGTATACATCTACTGATAGTCCCCATTTTCCCAACCCCAACCATCCCACCGATCCCCGTCCTAGGCCCACGGAGTGCGGCACGTGCTCCGGCTCCAGCTGCAAACTGCTGCTGGACAGCTCCGGTGCAAAGCCTCGGGGGCTCTGCCGCGCCGCCTTGACGTCCTGGGCCTCGCAGAGCTCCTGCGGGGGGAGATCGCTGGGGAGATCGAGGAGTTTAACCAACAAAAATGGTGATTTAAGGGGACTTTAACCAGCAAGAATGAGGATTTTTGGGAATTAACCATCAAAGAAGATGAAAAGATAGGGGGTGACCCATCCAAGAATTGAAATTTGATATGATTTTATCTGATTCTAGATGATGTTGTTTGATGTTTTAAGGTGATTTTATGTGAATTCTATACTGTGTGCAATGCTGTCAGGTGATTGTAGGCCGTTTTATGTGAAGATGGACTTAACTTATTAATGTGTATTTTTGTGTATTCATATGCAAATATATGGAGATGTTATATTGTACATGGAGATGTGGGTCATGTGTAAATATGAGGCTTAAAACTAACCTAGCAGCTAGCATACAATCCCAATTTGTTTGTGCTTTATCTTGACCATAACCAGACGGCAAAAATCGTTCAAAACCCAGCATGACCACGTCAAGGATGTCGTCTTGTCACTTGCAAGTCCTACCATAGTCCAATCAAATAATCAGTCCAGAAGCTTGGATCACCAAAATAATTCCAAAATCAGATATTTGCATACATTAATCCATTTTGGGGTGGTTCACCCTACTTTGAACCATCATGGATCGGTGTGAGGTCGCCAACAAAAGTTGCCCAGATTTTTTTTTGCCAGTGCCCGAGATGCCGCCTTCGCAAGCACTTGGCTCATGATTTTCAACTCCTCCTCACACCGCTGTTCATCCACCTAGCTGTTCTTATGTGAGGCAGCAAAACTTTACCAAAATGGTGAGTTTGTTGAAGCTGAGTTTTTTGAAGCCACAAAAACATGCATCCTGGAGTACTTCCAGTCATATTTCAAGCAAAAAACAAATGGTGCAGACTCTTGGGGGCTTCCAGGCTGCATAGATGCCATCCTTTCCATATCTGGGAGGTTGATATCTGATGCTATCCCAAGACCCTCTGAAAAGGGCATAGGGTTGAATAACTCATGGTTCATACCGCATGCTGGTCTCTACCAGTTCCATGTGAGGACATAACCCAATTTGAAGCCATCTACAACTGGGGCCTCCTAGAACCAGGTTTTACTGGGGCCGCCCCACATAGCATTCCCGCATCAAACGTTCCAACACGCGCAACTCGAGCATTTCGCCTGGCGACATGGTCTGCCGAAGAGCGGGGCTGTGAACAGTGAGCGATCGGGAATGGTGTGGATATGATGTAGCAAGTAAAAATGAAGACAATTATGTGTATATATATAGATATAAAGCAATGATGTTGAAGAAGGTGGGGATTGAGTTGAAAATCATAAGCCAAAGTGTGTCAAAATATGTCAACCAATGCGGTTTGCAGGACAAGTACCACAGGTACCAAGAAACAACAATATATATATATATATACAACATCTTATGGGATCCTGTCGGTGCTTGTTTAGGCAGGAAGATGGGTTTGCTTCACGATTATTCATGTACGAAAAACCAATGAAGATACAGTTGATTGACAAGTTCAATACTCTTCCCAAAGACATGTTTTATTTTGCACAGTTTGACCCATTGTTTTGCGTGACAAGACCAGCAAGTCCCGCTCAAAATTTTAAGTGAGAAAGGTCTGAGTGGGAAATTCGCATGGATAATTTTAGCAAAATTCCTGGGTGCATATAGAATCGGAATGATATATATATATATATATACCTAAGATTGTCATCTCGGACAAATGATGAACGCATATGTTGTGATAATCCCGAATATATTCAATAGCGCAAACCCATATGAACTCATATATAGAAGTTTCCAAGTCATGGGGGCACCCCCAGTTCTCATCCATTCAAAAATAGGATTTGTCATGAAATAAACCAACCATGACTTGGGGATCCATGGCTGTCTCGCACCTGAGACCACCTCGCCATCCGAGCATGCCAGGCTGTCCTGCCGATGCCAATCATAATCACCCAAAAAAAGATCGAAAAGGAATGGAAAAGTATATCATTACTACAGCTATTTCAAACTATGTTAGTAGGATTTTAGGTTTTCAAGTATCTTTGGGGGGTTGCTGCAAGCAATGTGGCTATGAAAAAAGGGTAGCAATGGCATCACACAAACAAAACAATTAGCATTTAAAAGACTCTTGGTGGTTTCTCAGACTTCCGGAGACTGAAACTCATCAAATTGGATTCCCCTGCCTTTAAAACTTCCACACCGGACTTTGGGACTTCAGGATAATTGCTAGAAAACCCCCTTTAACAGAAGTAAGTTCAGCAATTGTTTTTCGATCTGAAAACATCTCCCTAGAAATCAGAGTTGTATAGCTATGAGTCAAAACCCTGTCGCCCTAGGTATCATAAAAAAGCTGGTTAATGGATGTGTTGATTCCCCCAGTCATATGGTAAGTTCATAGGTAACTTGACCCATCCCCATATGGCTACAAACTGTATATCAATCATATTACTAGTGGCTACTCACTACAGGGTGAATCACCATATGGAGGTTTCCTAAAATAGGGGTATCCCCAAATCATCCATTTTACTAGGATTGTCCATCATAACCATTCATTTTGGGGATTCCCCATTTGTGGAAACCTCCATATGGTTAAACCCCCATAAACTTCCGGAGTTTCCCCTGCACCTGCGCATCGCCTTCGCTCAAGCTTTCCAGCTGCCGCCTGCGCGCTGCGCGGAAGGCGTTCCAGTAGTCCTCGCCGAACCTGGGAAAGCGACGACTGGGGAGGGCCATGGTTCAGGGTACGAAAAGTAGGGGCCCGGATGGTCCTACCATGAATAGCATGAATATTTGGGGAAATTATACTATGTATGCATATCTATATCTATCTATATATATATATATTATATATTATATATTATATATATATTATATATATATATTATATGTATATGTATATATTATATATATATATATGTATATTATATATATATATATATATGTATAGGATAATGTGGGACATGACTTCTGCAATGAGGTGGGGGATGCTTAAAAGATGTTAAAAGAACACTGGAGCCCCTGCTCAACTGCTTGGATTGTCAGTGTCCCCAGCACTGTTTTGACCGGCGCTTCCCTGGCCACAAAATATCTGGTACATCTCACTTTTGGCCCACTGCTATTTCGTGTCACCCCTATTGGTTGGTTGGGTGGCCTAAAATCTGGAAAGGTGTTCAAACATGAGTGCGAAACGCTTGGAGAAGGGGTGGAGTCCACTTGAGTAGTGTCAAGAATTCTATCCCCATACATAGTTTTGTTGTTGAAAACAACATCTTTTTGCTGGTCAAAACCCGATAAATCACCATGCAATCAAACACAATGCTGGTGACTCTACTTAAATTAATCATCAAACACCATTAACTTAGTCAGTTGGAATCATCATCATCCATTTTTCTGGAAATGATTTGAACACTTAGAACATATCCCAAGTCCCTCCCTAGAACCACCGCATGAACTCCCCCATTCCACGCCGCGGCACCAGAGATGCAGTGCACTGCCCGGTGCCGCCGCAGCGATGAGGCGCTCGTAGCAGATCTCAGGATCCTCCCAGCTGCCGCCCAGGACGCCGGTGATCTGCAGAGTGAACTGTCCGCGACCTGTCGAGGGGGTCCACCACCGAAATCTCTGAATTCTTTTGTGGAAAGAAAAGTACGGTAAATCAGTCCCAAGGGAAAATCAACTGGATTGTAAGATAGGATATTTCGGGTGCCTGAAACCAGTTTCACCGGGGCCATCATTGAGGTCTTTGGGTCATGAGAGCTTTTGGTTCACCTCTTGAGATGTTTCACCCATTTCGCTCAGATCATCTCCAGCAAGAATCGATCTTGGGGATCTTTGAAGTCCAAAAACAGGGCACGTTGCACCGTTGTGGGAGTCATTCGGAATGGGTCAATGGCAAGCAGGTGTGGGATGATGTGCCGAGCCACACAGCAATTGCTCACATTCCGCTGCCTGAGGCTACAGCTCTGTTGGGCACCATCTGGGGGCATTCGAAAATGTACCGCGAGGAGAATCTGAACGAGTTCATCTGTGGAGTGTCAAGAACAACTATCAACAAGTGTCAACAATTGTCAATAACTAGCAACAATTGTCAGCAACTATCAACAACTATATACTGTATCAACAACTGTCAACAACTGTCAACAACTATCAACAACTGTCAACAGTTTCTAACATTAATGACACCATGCCCAAACGTCGAAAACTCCATCCCCCATCATCCCCGTCGCGGCACGTCCGCCGGCACGGAGCACAAGACGAAGAGCGCAGCGCCACGGCCCAGCAACGCATCCGCATCAATGGCCTGTGGCCATGACCAAACTTTCCGTCAAGATGGGTGTGTTCAACCATTTTATGGTGATATGTATGGGGATTTTAGCTAACATTGGCTAACCATGTTTAATTTCTATGTTTAATCAAAAAAGTTCATCATGTTAACCATGTTATGGGGATGGTATGCGGGTTTTATGGTGAGTTTATAAGGATTTTATGGTTAATCAGGCTTTGATTGTGCGATTATGGGGATGTTGATGGAATCTAGCCAACAATCATCGGGATTGTACCCGCCAATTCATAGGAAGTTCACCAACCATGGTTTGAGATTTAGCCAACAAAGTTCAGGGATAAAGAACCATTCTATCAGGAGTTTAGTTTGTTTGTGGACATCTTCTGGGATTTGAGGGTTTTTTGTTTCTTGGGACATATGATATGGCAAACATGTTTCGCAAATCAACAAAACCATCGAGAAAACAAATCAGGCTATTGCGCACGATGACACGATGACGATTCATACACCATGGTTGAAATCATCTGTGAATTTTGAAACAATACTTTCTATTCCAAAAAGAGAAGCACCCTAAGTGCGAAGAACAAGTTTATTTAGAAGTGATGGTATCGCTTCTACATTGAATTCTGGCAAAAATGCGAAACAGATTTGCAACAACTTCAATTTTGAGCTGGCCAGCGAAATATGTATATATATATATATATGTATCCCCATCAAAAGAGCAAAATATGACATTATATAATATATACAAAAAAGGATCAGTACTCTAAAGCACCACCTACTCAGCATTGAAGAACGTCCAAGCCAGATGTCTTGTTCGTTGCACTCTGGTATATCACTCTGGTACTCAAGCATGGCCATGAAAAATCCACGCTTCCTATGAAAAAATGCGGTTGGCAAGGAATTATCTTTATAGATTTCAAAACATAATGATTGGAAAGACATGTATACCATTTCTTGAAGTACTCTTGGGGTCAGGTCAATCTCCATTTATGGTATGAATCCTGGGCTGAGATTCATGTCCAATGACATTTTGAATGGCTCCCCTTTGGCGATCACACTTGGCAATGAAAAATCTCCATGCTTGACAGCACACTCATCTGTAGACGGATATCACTGGGGATTTCCATTGCAAGCTTCAATTACCAGAGGGTTAACATCAACTGCCATTTCAGATGTTCTTCAAGTTTCCTCCACCAATTACTTGGTGGCTGTTTGATAATGGTCCCCCGGGTTGAAGATCGTCGCGGTACAGAGAGATTGGCCCACTTCCTAGGGGATACCAGGCCCTTTTCAAACATCCGTTGCTGAATGAAATGTTCAACATCCAACTCACCAAACTGTCACTTCTGTCGTTCTTCAGCTCCTGATCCAAAAGTCCCCCCAACAAAACAAACCTCCAAGCCCATCCCAACCATCCCAAAGGGGTCCCACCTTTCTCAACCTCTTGGCCATGCAGATGGCCTTCCCTTGGCCCTTTTCGCCGACTTTCTCCCGTTCCTGGCAAACTTTGTCCAGGAATTCCTCGAAGATCTGCCGCCCCTCCTGGCTACACTCCACTTCCAGGTCTCGCCCCGCAGAACGAGCGCGGGAGCCCGTACCTAGGGCTGTGGAACGTGGGGATGGTGAGACATGGATGGGAAATGGTGGAGAAAATGATCAACATCTGTGAGATAGAAAGACCCAACTGCAAGAGTCAGAGGTGACAGTTGAGGCTGGAATTATGACTTTTTAGGATCAGACAAGCAGGGTGAAGTGACTGTTCCTCAGTGGTGCACATGTTCAAAAGTCCGATCTCGGTTGCACGAAAGAACTTTCACTCTTCAACCACTCTCAAGTTAGCTTCCTGCCCCCGAAGCAGTCTTCAGTATGAGGTACTCCTCTCAACACTAGAACATGTAAGCAGGTTACGGAGAGGAGTCTTCAACACTAGAACCTGCAAGCAGCAACTCCCATCTTTACAAGGAAGTGTTTTTCAAACTTGGAAAATTACAGTCTCCAAAAAGCGTCACCAAAAAGCGTTACAGCTTTTCTGTGTGTTTAAAATGTTGTTCCACTAAAACAGATCAAGGGTATCTGCCAGGGTACCCAAGGTGCTCAGCGTTAGAGACTGTGCCCCGGCGCGTTCCAAGCGTGGCCAGAGTTCGGTCTTCAGATGTCGGCAGACCAGGTCCAGTTGCACCTGTTTTCAGCTAGGAGTATGGTAGTGCCCCTGTGAACCATAGGATTTACAAAACTGGGTGGTTTTAGGAGTCAAAAATTTGGATTTAGATTTGAGGATTGTTGGCGAAGTTGGTTGATAACTCATATTTTACTAGGCTTGTGGCAAGTATATCTTTGGCTGTATTTTTTTGACAATGTGTGTATGTGTAGATGTACATATATATATATATAAATATATATATATATATTAAAACTGGTCGCAGACACAAGCACCAATCGGCATTCCAATGCCGTCGCAGTTGGGCGCCTTTTTCCTTCGAGGCAAAAGAGTC